>PITA01001432.1:0-195852 GCA_004023965.1 Spilogale gracilis
AAAAAAAAAAAAAAAAAAAAAAAAAAAAAAAAAAGAAAGTACAACTTTCTGCCCTTTTTCCCTAAAATTAAACTGACTGTATCTAGTAAAAAAGCCACTCCCTGTTACTAAATGTAAAAAGGACAAATAGAGACACTACTTATAGTACATGATTGAGAGGGAGATCTGGGCTAGTGGGAATTATCAAGACTCTTATATATGATTTCTAGTATTACCCAACCCTTTTGCTTTTAGGAAAGCTTATAGAAAATTATCTTAAAAAAAGACAGAAAAAGGGGGCACAGTAGGAACATGCAGCACAAGTCCCAGGGAAAAAGTGAACAAAGCTATTAATAAAGTGTGTGGGTGATTTTTATTTATATAGATGAGAATGTTTTATGTATGATTTTCTAAAGGTTATGCAAGAACCAATTGTACTGAATTGCAATAAAACTGCTCCATACTGGGAATTTTCCTGACACACTGCCAGTTCAGCTTAGTGGAGGCTGGAAACAATAGGGTTTCTTATTGCTCTTATCCCAAGTTCATACTGAAGACAGCTAATTTGATCTATATTAAAACACACAATGTAAAGGAAAAATTAAACATTTTATTTTAGTCTGTGTGTCTAGAAAATACACAAAAATAAGGAAAAATAAAACCTCTCTTATTGTATGCCAGTAAAGAACACTATTTATTAAAAAAATCATTCCTTAATAGAATTAATAGTTAAAAATATATGACTTACATTTGATTACATTTTTTTTAAGATTTTATTTATTTGACAGAGAGAAATACAACTAGAGAGGGAACACAAGCAGGGGGAGTGAGAGAGGGAGAAGCAGACCTCCCGCCGAGCAGGGAGCCCGATGTGGGGCTCGATCCCGGGTCTCCAGGATCATAACCTGAGCCGAAGGCAGTTGCTCAACCAACTGAGCCAGCCAGGCGCCCCTTGATTACATTTTTAACTTAAGTTATATGCAGATATTTTAGTGATGATAACTCAGTGATAATAAAGTGAATTCACAGTCCATAAAGGACTAAGAAAAACAATTTGTGCTATGATGAACATCAAGTATTAGAAGTTAGCACCATGTTTTAATTAATTTTTAAGAATATGAATGCTCCTGATAGAGAGTATGAGAGCTCTTGAAAATTACTCATCATGAACCTCAAAAACATTATATTGAGTCAAAGAAGTCATACACAAAAAATACATGCCATGTGATTCCATTTATATGAAGTTTATGAACAGGTAAAACTAACACATGAGATTAGAAATTAGAACAGCAGTTGTGGGTGGAGGAGACTGACCGGCAAGGGACAGAAGGGTATTTTCTAGGTTATGGCAATACTGTGCTCTATATCTTGTCAGAAACATTGGTTACATGGGTACATACATCTGTCAGACTTAAACTCTACACTTAAGAAGCAGTGCATTTTAAAGAAAGTTATACATGATATTTTAAACCAGTCAACAGTAGTTACTCAATGACCATGTTATTATAGACTCTCACTACATTTCTGTCTTACATCTAACTATGCAGAAAGTCCAGCACAGGAAAATTCAACTAATTCATTCCTACTATATAACACACGAAGTGATTTTAAAAGTCAGTATGTATGACTGAGTGAGAGATTATTTCATTTCATTAGGCCTCTTAGAGATAGAGAATGAAGAACTCAGTTTTTGCCTTCAAGCTTATAATCTTTTGGGGAACACCAGTTCATATCAAAGAACAGGAAAATATAAATTGTAAATCTATGTTATAAGATATACTCAGTCTTAGAAGATGATAAACAGTGACATACATTGTACAAGGCACTGGAATACAAAGATAAATAAGATACAGTCCTTTACTCGGAAAAACTTAAACTTTTCAGGAAAGAACAAGAAACTGAGTTTGATGGGGCGCCTGGGTGGCTCAGCTGGTTAAGTGACTGCCTTTGGCCCAGGTCATGATCCCAGAGACCCGGGATCGAGCCCCATATTGGGCTCCCTGCTCAGTGGGAAGCCTGCTTCTCCCTCTCTCACTGCCCCTGCTTGTGTTCCCTCTCTAGCTGTGTTTCTCTCTGTCAAATAAATAAAAATCTTAAAAAAAAAAAAGATAGAAACGGTTTGATATGATTTAGGAAAAATAAAAAGTAAGGCATTCTAAGTCAGTGGAACATGATGAAGGCTGTTAACTTCATTAAGTTTGATTTGTGTAGCAGAATTAATATTTACTAGGTGGACTACATTTCATTCATTTTCCTTTTCCAGGTAATCACTAACTAATTTCCTTTACTTGAAGCTGGCAGACCTTGAGTAGATGGAATGATTTTAACAGGAAGAATCAAGTAAAAGAGAGTTATGACTGTGATATGAGAATCTTAATACTCCTTGGAGATTATGGAAAGCATAGCCCCCACTGCCCCATACATGCCTTTACAGAGCAGTCATTTACTGATAGAATAGGATTATAATTAATTTGTTAATGTCAACGAATTTCAAGGCCTAGTGACTGTAACAACAAATTTAAGCACTGAGTTATAATAGTGCTTATAGTTAGAAATGCCTTAACCATTGGCAATGACTTAAAATAAAACAGCTAAAATTTAAAGTATTAATCAAGAGCACCATTTCTGACCTTTGAAGCACCATGATTTGACAAGTTTTACTAGGTCAATATTTCTTTTCAGCTAATTAGCTTCCACATGCATTAAAAAAAAAAATCGGTTCCTGACTGATCAACTACATAAAGGAGAGAAATGGAAGTGCCTAACTTTTTTTTTTTTTTAAAGATTTTATTTATTTATTTGACACAGAGTGAGAGAGAGATCACAGGCAGGCAGAGAGGCAGGCAGAGAGAGAGAGGAGGAAGCAGGCTCCCTGCTGAACAGAGAGCCCGATGCAGCCTTGAATTCAGGACACTGAGCCCAAGGCACTGGCTTTAACTCACTGAGCCACCCAGGTGCCCTTAATTTCTTTATTTTGAGGTCAATTCTTTGTTAGGTTTAATATCTGCTTATTTTAGGAGTTTAGTTTTTTTTTTTCCCCTAAGTAGACTCCACACCCAATGTGGGCTTGAACTCATGACCCTGAGAGTTGCATGTTCTACTGACTGAGTCAGCAAACTATTCCCAGGAGTTTAGCTTTAGTAAAATTCTGGTAACACAAACCCTTTTTCTACAGAATTATGTTGGAGAATTAAACAAAAATTCTGCCATCAGGCGCAGGTCTATCTTAGTAGCTATGCTGGTAGGATTCAATTTCTTCAAGGAGCTGCATAAGGGAATTCCATAACAGATTCAGGGAGATTTGCCAGATGGGCAACTGAGTTTATCATCTTTCTTTCTACAGAAAGTCCATCTAGCCTGTATCCTAGGTATCTTTCTTTTTTTAAAAAAATCTGGTTTATTTGAGAGTGTGAGAGAGAACATGAGAAGGGAGAAGGTCAGAGCGAGAAGCAGACTCCCCACGGAGCTGGGAACCTAGTGCAGGACTTGATCCCGGGACTCCAGGATCATGACCTAAGCCAAAGGCAAGTGTGGCTTAACCAACTGAGCCACCCAGGTGCCCGTCCTAGGTATCTTTCTAGCAAAGTTTATGATCAGACAATTATTTTGTGAAATTTCCCAAACATATTCTCAAGTGACAAAACATTTTCAGCATAAAAAGCTGATGAAGGGGCACCTGGGTGGTGCAGTTGGTTGGGTGTCTAGCGCTTGGTTTTGGTTCAGGTGGTGATCAGGGTCATGGGATTGAGCCCCACATCGGGCTCAGCATGGAGTTGGCTTGGGTTTCTCTCTACTTCTGCCCCTCCACTTTTTCTCTCACATGTGTATGCTCATTCTCTCTCTCTCATGGTCTCTTTAAAATAAATGAATAAGGGGAGACTGGGTGGCTCAGTCGTTAAGCATCTGCCTTTGGTTTAGGACATGATCCCAAGGTCCTGGGATCAAGCCCTGCCATGGGCTCCTTGCCCAGCAGGAAGACTGCTTTTCCCTCTTCCACTCCCCCTGCTTGTATTCCCTCTCTTGCTGTCTTTCTCTCTCTCTCTCGGTCAAATAAATAAATAAAATCTTTAATAAATAATTTTTTTTTTTTAAAGGCTGATGAAAAGACAGCAGAGCAGCATGTGGAAGCTCTGTTGCAGAAAACTTCTATCAATGCTATGGTTTGGTGTAACATTCTTCAAGGAAATTAAATCAGGAGTTAAGGAAAATTAGGTAAGGAAAAGAGCACCCATAGGCAAACAAATCTTTGTAGTAAGTGTAAAATAATATGTTCCTCAATTTAAGCTACTTATTCATTTTCATATTGAATGAAACACACTAAAAACTACAGTGTAAACAGAACTCATAGAGACATGTGAAACATACTTACCTATAACATCATTTGAGTCATCTGTGGTATGACTGATTCTGAGACTTAAACATTATAAAGAAAAAGACATTTTGTATATGTCAAAACTATCTAGTGGCACTCTTTTGAATCTGAAATTTACTTTCATTAAAAATGTGAAATTTGCCATATTATATGAAGTCAGTTCCAAATATTTTTAAAATTCTAGCTAAGTTAAAAAAAATGGCAGAACAACTTTAAACATATAGCAACTTAAGCCTAAAAAACCAAAAGTCAAATAATTAGTACAATATGAAACTAATGTTAACAAATTTGGTCTCAATGTTTAATCACTATAATGTTGCTTTAACAACTTTTAGATTTTGGTACAATATATGAAGAGCTTGAAAGTCCTCCCATCCATACAACAACAAAGAGCTGAAAAAAACTGAAAATCAACAAATCTTAGAGGTATTAGAGACCTGAGGCCATGGGGTATAACACTGCCCTCAAAACAGGAGAGACAGGCAATACAGAGAATCACAGTGTAGCAGGATCAGAAACCACCAGTGGAGTCAGCAACTACTAGAATCCTTAAAAGAATAATACACTATTGCTGGACTGAGCATGGACTAGCCTGAGAACTAAAAACACTTTAATAAGAATTTTACTTCCAGGAGCCTCATCAGGTTCTCACTGTGAACATAATCCCCTTGTACTTACCTTCCAACAGTATGAAGGGAAAAGTAAGCATTTTGAAATATGCCCAGAGCATTTTGTTATCCTGAACATATGCTTATTTTTTTTAAAAGATTTTATTTATTTATTTGACAGAGAGAGATCACAAGTAGGCAGAGAGAAGTAGGCAGAGAGAGAGGAGGTAGCAGGCTCCCCGCTGAGCAGAGAGCCTGATGCTGGCCTCGATCCCAGGACCCTGAGATCAGGACCTGAGCTGAAGGCAGAGGTTTTAGCCCACTGAGCCACCCAGGTGCCCAATATGCTTACTCTTAAGGGAAACTATTTTACCAGAGCCTAACCTACATGGAAAAAAAAAGAAGCTGAGAAGTAGGGAAAAAAGGCTTCTGAGAAGCACCTGTGAAGGTTACAGCCCAGGGGCATAGGCTCACCAAAAAGACTGAGACACAGGAGTCCCTGGCTGCCTCAGTTGGAGAAGAATTTGATCTTGGGTCATGAGTTTGAGCCCTATGGTGGGTGTAGCAATTACTTAAATAAATAAATAAAAACAAACCTTAAAAAAGCAAAGAATGAGACTTAGTCATTGGATTGTATAATGATTCCCCTTCCCCTATATCTCACCACATTAATAGATCTCCTGTATGATAAGAGATTACAACTGAAGTAAGGTTCAGACTGTTATATATGCTATAAAGAAGCAGTCTGTAGGGAAACGGTGGAAACAAAACCAAAGACAGTAGAGGAAATTAAAGCCCCTAACACCTATAGCTACAGCAAATTGTAAATATAATCTAGCTCTTAGTCAGAAAAACGTAAGACCTCACACTGAAGACCCATTTACCTCAGTGTCATCTACCTGATACATCATGTCCAGCTTTCAACAAAAATTACAAGTATGCTAAAAGACAAAGCAAACATCAGAATCAGACTTAGCTATGATGCAAATTCTGGACTCATCCAATTGGGAATTTAAAGTAAGACTAATATGCTAAAGGCTCTAATGGCAAACATGTAAAAATAGATGGGTAATATAAGCAGAGATAGAAACTAAAAAATAATCTAAAGGAAATGCTAGAAATTAAAAATACTAACAGAAATGAAGAACCCCTTTGATGAGCACATCAGTGGACTGGACATGCCTGAAGAAAAAATCAGTGAGCTTTAAGATATGTCAACAGGAACTTCTCAAACTGAAAGCAAACGTAAAGAAAGCAAATAAAAGAAAAGAAAGCCAGAATGTTCACAAACTGTGGGACAACTATATAAAGTACAACATATACACAACAGGGATACAAGAAGAAGAGAGAAAAGAAAGATAAAAGAAGAAATATCTGACATGGATTAGAGTCCTCAAGACTAATGACAGACAACAAACCACAGATTCAGGAAGCTCAGAGATCACCAAAGATGATAAATACCAAAAAATCAGGTGCCTGGGTGGCTCAGTGGTTTAAACCTCTGGCTTCGGCTTGGGTCATGATCTCAGGGTCCTGGGATCGAGACCCATGTTGGGCTCTCTGCTCAGCAGGGAGCCTGCTTGCTCCTATCTCTCTGCCTGCCTTTCTGCCTCCTTGTGATCTCTCTCTCTCTCTCTGTCACATAAATAAAATAAAAAAAAAATACCAAAAATTCTACACCTGTAGCATACTTAAACTGCAGAAAATCAAAGACAGAGAAAATCTTGAAAGATGCCAGAGGGGGGGAAAAATGTTTACCTAGAAAGGAACAAAGATAAGAATTACATCATGCTTTTCTTAAAAAACCATGCAAGCAATGGAAGAGTGAAGTGTTTAGTGTTGAAAGAGAGACCTACTAACACTGAATTCTGCAACTGTCCTTCAAAAGGGAAGAAGAAATAAAGCTTTTTAAACAAATAAAAATTGAAGAATTTGTCATCAGCAGACCTGACTTGCAAAACAGATTAAAAGATCCTCTTCAGAGAGAAGGAAAATGACACAGATCAGAAATCTGGGTCTACATAAAGAAAAAGCATTTGAAAATAAAAGATAAAATATTTTCTCTTATTTTTAACTGATCTAACATAATATCTTGTTTGAAATGATAATAGCAATAATATATTAGAAGATTACAGCTAATGAATAAATGTACGACAGCAATTTTAAAAGGGACAGAAAAGGGAATTGTATTATGTAACAGGAGCTGTTTTACTCTGTTACAAAGTACTAGTACTACTTGTGAAGTGGGACAGTGCTATCTGAAAGTCAAATTAGTTGTAAACGTGTATTGCAAATTCTAGAGCAACCACTAAAATAAAATAATAAAATAAAATAAAATAAAATAAAATAAAATAAAATAAAATATGTACAGGGGCTCCTAGGTGGATCAGTTGGTAAAGTGACTGCCTTCAGCTCAGGTCCTGGATTGATCCCTGCATCAGGATCCCTGCTCAGCGGGGAGCTTGCTTCTCTCTTTCCCACTGCTCCTGCTCTCTCTCTCTCTCCCTCTCAAATAAAATAAAAAATTTTTTTAAAAAGTTCAATTGATATGCTGAGAGGAGAGAAAATGGAATCATAAAATTATTAAGCCGGAGAAAGCAGAAAAAGAGCAGAACAAAAAAATGAAAGGAAGAACAAGGGCAACAAATAGAAAATAATTATAAATAAAATAGGTCTTAACCCAATTATGTCAAGAAACATAGTATTACATATATAAGACCCAACTACACGTTGTCTACAACATACCCACTTTTTTTTTTTTTTAAAGTAGTTTTCTTTGCCCAGTGTGATGTTTAAACTCATGATCCCGAAATCAAGAGTCACACACTTTACTGACTGAGCCAGCCAGGCATCCCAACAAACCTACTTTTTTTTTTTTTTTAAAGATTTTATTTATTTATTTGGCAGACAGAGAGATCACAGGTAGGCAGAGAGGCAGGCAGAGAGAGAGGAGGAAGCAGGTTCCCCACTGAGCAGAGAACCCAATGCAGGCATTGAACCCAGGACCCTGGGATCACGACCTGAGCTGAAGGCAGAGGCTTTAACCCACTGAGCCATCCAGGTGCCTTCAATAAACCTACTTTAAATATAAAGACACAGGGGCACCTGGGTGGCTCAGTTGAGCATCTGCCTTCAGCTTAGATCATGATCCTAGGGTCCTGGGATTGAGTCCTGCATTGGGCTCCCTGCTTGGCAGAGAGCATCCTTCTCCCTCTCCCTGTGCTGCTCTCCCTGCTTCTGCTGGCTCACTCTCTCTCTGTCAAATAAATAAAAAATCTTTAAATCTTTAAAATGTATGTGTATTTATACACACACACACATAAAGACAAGGATAGATTAAAGTAATGGAGAAAGATATAGCATGCTAGCACTAATAAGATAAAGCTGGAGTATCCATATTAATTTCAAAGAAAGCAGGTTTCAAACCAACCAAGGATAAAGAGACAATTACACAATGAAAAAGCGGTTCATTCTCTACAAAACAATTTCTAATGTGTATGCATCTAACAACAGAGCAACAAAATATGAGGCAATAGCTGATAGAAATGTTTTTAGAAATAGACAAATCCACTATTATTGGTGGATTGGAGATCCAATTGGAGTTGGAGATTTCAATGCTCTCTATCAGAAGTGGACAGATCCAGTGGGCAAAATAATCAGGATATAGTTGAATTGAACAGCACTATCCTTCAAATGGATCCAGCTGACATCTATAGAATACCTTATCCAACAACAGCAGAATATACATTCTTCTCAAGCTCAAAGGGAATATTCACCTCTGTTCTGGGCTATATAACATATCTTAACAAATGCAAAGAACAGAAGTCATACAAACAATGCTCTCAGACCAAATGGAATTAAACTAGAAATCAATAACAGAAAGTCAGAAAATCTCAAAGTATGTGGAAATTAAACAAAACATTTCTTTTTTTTTTTTTTTTTTTAAAGATTTTATTTATTTATTTGACAGAGAGAAACACAGTGAGAGAGGGAACACAAGCAGGGGGAGTGAGAGAGGGAGAAGCAGGCTTCCCGCCAAGCAGGGAGCCCAATGTGGGGCTTGAACCCGGGTCTCCGGGTTCATGACCTGAGCCGAAGGCAGTCGCTTAACCAACTGAGCCACCCAGGCGCCCCAAACAAAACATTTCTAAATAACACATAGGTTGAAGTCGTCTCATGGGAAATTTCAAATATTTTGAACTAAATGAAAATACAACTGCTGAGTAATAAAGATCTTGGCTGGACTTTGTCTCCAGTTCCTGAGAGGGAGGCTCTAAATCCTTGATTTTTTTTTTTTTTTTGAGAGTATGTGCCTGCATGTGTGCATAAATGCAAGCGAGGGAATGGCAGAAGGGGAAGGAGAGGGACAAGCAGACTCCATGCCGAACTAACATGGGGTTCGATCTCATGACCCTGAGATCATGACCTGAGCTGAAACCAAGAGTCAGACAATTAACTGACTGAGCCACCCAGGCACCCCAGGTTGCCTTTTAATTTTGTTGAATGTTTCCTTCACTGTGTACAAGTTTTTATCTCAATGAAGTCCCAATAGTTCATGTTTGCTTTTGTTTCTCATGCCTCTGGAGATGTGTCTAGTAAGATGTTGCTACAGCCATGTTAAAAAGGTTGCTGCCTGTGTTCTCCTTTAGAATTTGGGTGGTTTCCTATCTCATATTTAAGTCTTCTAGCCATTTCCAATTTATTTTTGTATATGATGTAAGAAAAGTACCCAGTTTCATTCTTTTGCATGTAGCTGTCCAGTTTTCCCAAAACCGTTTGTTGAAGAGACTGTCTTTTTTTCCCATTGGATATTCTTTCCTGCCGAAGATTAGTTAACAATATAGTTGTGGGTCTATTCCTGGTTTGCTACTCTGTTCCGCTAATCTACGGGTCTGTTTTTGTGCCAGCACCATGCTATCTTGACCACAAGAGCTTTGTAATATATCTTGAAGTCTGGAATTACGATGCCTTCAGCTTTAGTTTTGTTTTTCAAGACTGCCTTGGCTATTTGGGGTCTTTTCTGGATCCATACAAATTTTAGAATCTTCTAGCTAGCTCTCTGAAAAATGCTGGTAGTATTTTGATAGAAACTGCATTAAATGTGTAAACTGCTTTGGGTAGTACATTTTAACATATTTGTTCTTTTAATCCATAAGCATGGAATGTTTTTCATTTCTTTGTGTCATCTTCAATTTCTTTCATAAGTGTTCTATAGTTTTCAGAGTACAGATCTTTTACCTCTTTGATTAGATATTTCCTAAGTACCTTATAGAACCTTGAAATTTCTTGAGTGATAGGAGTGCCTGTTATTCATGATGGGACCTGATAGCTTATATTAATGAGGTGACTCAATGTGAGCGCCTAGATAGGTTATGCTAAGGAGATGAGTCAGGACAGGGCTGGCCTCACCAGAAAGAGGATCAAGCCCCGTCCGAATTGGGCTCCTTGCTGAGGAGCCTGCTTCTCCCTCTCCCACTCTCCCTGCTTGTGTTTCCCTCCTCGTGGTTTCTCCCTCTGTCAAATAAGTCTTAAAACAACAACAAAACCCAAAAAAACTAAAGAAAAAAAAAAACCCTAACTATACTCTTACCACACTATCCAGTAATCATGCTCCTTGGTGTGTACCCAAAGGAGGTGAAAACTTATGACCACACAAAAACTTGCACATGGATGTTTATAGCAGCCTTATTTGTAAGTGCCAAAACTCAGAAGCAACCAAGATGTCCATTAGATCAATAAACTGTGGTACATCCAGATAATGGAATATTATTTAGCACTAACAAGAAATGAGCTATGAAGTCAAGAGAAGGAAACTGCAGTGCTTATCACTAAGTGAAAGAAGCCAATCTGAAAAGGCTACATACTGTAAGATTCTAACTACTGATCTTCAGGAAAAGGTTAAAACTATGGAGACAGTAAAAAGTTAGTGGCTGTCAGAGGCTATGGGGAAATGAGGGACAAAGAGGCAGAACACAATTTCTAGGACAATGACTCTACTTTGTATGATACCATAATGGTGGAAACATGACATTATACCTTTGTTCAAACCTACACAATGTACAATGCTGAGCAAGTCCTAATGTTAACTATGGATTTTGGGAGATAATGAAGTGTCAGTGTAGGTTGATCAATTATAACAAACGTGGGGCGCCTGGCTGACTCAGTGCGGTGGAATGTGCCAACTCTTAATCACAGGGTTCTAAGTTCAAGCCCCATGCTGGGTATAAAGATAACTTAAAAATATTTTAAAAATTATAACAAATGTACCACTCTTGCTGAGGAGGGTGATAACAGGAGAGGCTATACATTTGTGAGGGCAGGGTACTATGGGAAATCTCTATATTTTCCTCTCCATTTTGCTCTGAACCTAAAACTTTTTTATAAAAACAAAGTCTATTAAGAGAAAGCACAAAAACAAAAGGATTAAGTAGGAAGCACACAGATATATGTAACTGTTGAATCTATTAAGGCAGCAAAAGCCAAAAATACCCATCTGACCTTTAAAACCCCTACTATGGATTTTATTTTTTATTTTTTTAAAGATTTTATTTATTTATTTGACAGAGAGAGAGAGCTATCACAAGTAGGCAGAGAGGCAGGCAAAGAGAGAGGAGGAAGTATACTCCCTGCCGAGCACAGAGCCTGATGCAGGCCTCGATCCCAGGACCTCCCCACCCCCGAAATCATGACCCGAGCCAAAGGTAGAGGCTTTAACCCACTGAGCCACCCAGGTGCCCCCCACTGTGGATTTTTAAAAATGTTTAATTTCAGTATACACTAAAAACATGAGGGACAGATGGTAAGAATCAATGATAAGGGCCAAAGAGTATGGGTAAGAGACAGGTGGGCAGGCCACTTAATTATATTGTAATATAAAAATACTTTATAAAAATTCAGTCACCACTGAAGCTTGAAAGTTTTACAGGTAATTCTCATGTATTTAGAGTGTATGGAAACTTACAAAGTTAAGATGATCTTATCGGTAGTAAAAATATTCTAAAACAGCTTAGCCAAAAGAAGCATTTTGATTGCCTAATTTAACTTTGTAAAGGAGAAGTAAATCTTATAGCTGGTCTCTGTAAACCTCACAGCTGGATCATTCTAACAGCACCTTGCAGTTTCCAGTGATCAAAGTAAGTTACTTTATATACTAAACTAAGAATTTCATAATAGAAATAATGTAACACCAGGGGGTGCAGTTATCATGAAATAATTACACTCCTGGGAGATTACAGGCACAAGGCTGTACCCCAGGGGTGTGATTATCCCATGATAACCACATCCACTGAAATTGCATTATTGCAGAAATAATCTCTATTCACTGGTGAGACATTATTCAATAGGTGATTTTTTAAAATGAAAAGAGTTTTTAGCTTGAATCAGCAAGTGGATTAGGAAATTGGCCAGTTTACTTTTCATTGCATTCAAATTCAGAACACAACATCATTATTCTTTGCTTTCCTATTTGATACAGTAGAGTTTTTTATTTTGTTTCTGAGAAACCTTTAAGAGTTTCTCTTAATGTTAGTTAAGTGGCACTATTAAATGCAGGTCAAACTTCAAATGTATTTACTGAGCAATAAAATTTTTTCTATGTACACAACTTTTAATTTTTCTAAAATAGTATTCACTTAAAAATTACAACTGTACAACCAATGTTAATATATTGGTCTATTTCCTGCCATTTTTCTACAAGTAGCTGTCTATATGTCTACCTAAAGATAGCAAGAGAAACATGAATGGAATCCATGTAGCTGCTCTGTTTTATAAATCTGCTTTTTTTATTTGATCAAATGTTTGCAACAACATCTGTATCTTTAAGAAATTTTTGTATCACATCAATTGTTCTTACGTACAGCCGAAGCTGATTGTTCTCAACACTGACAGTGAATCAGAAGAAATAGATCAGTAACTTTCATCATTTTTTGTGGTATCACAGATGGTGAAAGTTACTGATCTATTTTTAACATAATTTTATCACAGAGTTCAGTGCTTTGAGATAGTCTCAGATGAGTAAGATAAAGGATTTGAGAAATTTAAAAATATCCTGTGTGTTTACCAGTATTTGTTCTCACACATTTATGAGTTTTGTTTTTTTTTTTAAAGATTTTATTTATTTATTTCAGAGAGAGAGAGAGATCACAAGTAGTCAGAGAGGTAGGCAGAGAGAGGAGGCAGCAGGCTCCCTGCTGAGCAGAGTGCCCGATGAGGGCCTCGATCCCAGGATCCTGAGATCATAACCTGAGCCGAAGGCAGAGGCTTTAACCCACTGAGCCACTCAGGCGCCCACATTTGTGAGTTTTAAAGGAAAAAATGGAAATGGAATGTTTCTAATGCCTTTTTCTATGAAGAGTGAGGCAAAGAATTAACTCAGACTGCTAGTTATTTTTCATCATGAATATATCTTAACCAACTGAGCCAAAAAGGCGCCCCTATTTAACATCTTTTTAAATTCAGTTTTGATTTTATCTCTGAACTAAAATGATGCAGTTGCTGAGTCTTCTAGTCAGCCTACATTTACAATTCTGGAGGACATGAATATAAGAAATAACCATTTCTTACTTCAAAAAGCAATGTAAAAAGCTTACTAACTTGATGAACTATGCTTAGTATATCTTTTACCTTTAAAATCAAGTTTATAGGGCCCTGGACTAGAAAAATTAAATTCTAAAAAACAGCCTTTCAAATTCAAAGTATATTATCAGAGTTTTCCACTGATCATCATATTTTGGGTACACAATTTAGTCCAAACCAACCAAAGAAAAACAATACCCAAAAAGATTAAAGAAAAATGTTGTCTTTCCTTGTTTGTCCTTGATCAAATTTTTTTTTTTAAGATTTTATTTATTTGACAGAGAGAAACACAGCCAGAGAGGGAACACAAGCAGGGGGAGTGAGAGAGGGAAAAGCAGGCTTCCCACCGAGCAGGGAGCCCGATGTGGGGCTCGATCCCAGGTCTCTGGGATCATGACCTGAGCCAAAGGCAGTCACTTAACCAACTGAGCCACCCAGGAGCCCCATCCTTGATAGAAATTCTAAAACAAACATAATTCATGTCTAGTGCTTACCTGAGCCATCAGTGGGAACTGAACTTGCATTGATTCCAGAAAGACCAAATAGAGGACACTCTCGATCTGTGTTGACATGACCCCATTTATGACATTTAATGCACCTCACGTTTCGAACCTGAGAAATAGTGGACATTACTTTAGTTATTAAGATAGTAAGAATCTAACAAATGTTCAAATCCCTATTCCTTGGTAGAGTTAAGTTAAATTACTATCATTTTTAAAAGATTTCCAGTGAAAGATTCCCTAACTATATATGATAACTTAACATAAATACTAAAATATTTTATAAATTCTGAGCTGAGCTGAATCCTATTTCTTTTTGACTGTTACTTGGTGGCAATAAAACAATGCCATCCAAAAAGAAATGGCAAAATACCAAAAAAAAATTATGTCATGGCTTAATCTTAAATTCTTTTTTTTTTTTTTTAAAGGATTTTATTTATTTGAGCAAGAGAGAGAGAGAAAGCACAAGCAGGGGAAGTGGAGGAGGGAGAAGCTGGCTCCTCACTAAGCATGGAGCCCGATGTAGGACTTGATCCTAGGACCTCGGGATCATGACCTAAGCCAAAGGTAGATGCTTAACCATCTGAGCCACCCAGGCAACCTTAAATTCTCTGATCTTTAAAAGTTAATTTTTAAAGTTTCGGTTTCCTAATCAGGGGTTGGCAAACTTTTTCTGTAAAGGACCAGACAGTATTTTAGGCTTTATGGGCCAGAGGTCCCTGTTCCAACTCTCCAATGTAGCAGGGATGAAGCCACAGGTAATTTGTAAATGAATAAGGCAGGATTCCAAAAAATGTTATTTCCAACAAGAATCTGGCCTTCAGTGATATTTTGTTCTAGTTATAAACAAACAATTTTACATCTTTTCTTATCCTTGAGCTATTTCTCCAAATTCCTGAAAACTGAAGAGACCCTCATCATTATAAACCTCAGTACAAATTTTTGATTCCTTTTTTTTTTTTTTTCAGATTTTATTCATGGGGCGCCTGGGTGGCTCAGTTGCTTAAGTGTCTGCCTTTGGCTCAGGTCATGATCCCAGAGACCTGGGATCGAGCCCCACATGGGGCTCTCTGCTCGGCGGGAAGCCTGCTTCTCTTCTCTCACTTCTCCTGCTTGTGTTCCCTCTCTTGGCTGTGTTTCTCTCTGTCAAATAAATAAAATCTTAAAAAAAAAAAAAGATTTTATTCATTTATTTGATAGAGAGAGAGATCACAAGTAGGCAGAGAAGCAGGCAGAGAGAGGAGGAAGCAGGCTTCCTGCTGAGCAGAGCCCAATGCAGGCCTCAATCCCAGGACCCTGAGATCATGACCTGAGCCGAAGGCAGAGGCTTTAACCCACTGAGCCACCCAGACGCCCCCCCCCCCTTTTTTTTAAGCAGGAGAAAATCAAATTTACTAGGCATACATACAGGGAATCCACATGGACACGAGATTCCTGATGCCTATTTTATTAGTGTACTATATTTAACATTTTCTCCCCTAGTCCTTTTACTATCTGATACAAATCAAAACCACAAAGCTGTTTTCAGCTTACATACTTTCTAGACCACAGTATAAAGAAGTATTTATTAAATAAAAATTATTCTTAAAATAAGTTATTAGACAAAAGAAAAAGGAAAATTATTCTTACAGAGTAAAATATGGGTCACTTGCCTGAATACCAAAGGGCTGATCTCTGATGTTCATGTCATCTTTGGCATATCTATTAAGTAGAGAATATGTATAAACACAGTATTAAGAACAATTTAATAAACAGCAGTTATCCTGAAAATATTTTATAGTTCTAAATATTTTATAAAATGTGTGACTTCAATAAACACAGACTATGAAATCTATTTAGTATTTCCAAACACCACTTATTAATTGTCCAGTTTGATGATTTGTGATTTAATGGAAAACTATGTAAAATTAAAGTCTATGATCAAATAAATTGTAGTATAAAATAAATAATGTAAAATGCCTATAACATTAGTTGCCTATGCTAGTGAATGAAAAGACAATCTAAGATGGGGTATGAGTAAAGTTAGTGATATATATTTCATCTTAAAAGAAAACTGGCATTTACTTTTCCCGGGGGGCTCCTTTCTGCCATTCAAATTTGTATTCGGTCTCTCCTTCTGTTTCTTCTTTCTAAAAACATTCATTAAGAAGTCTTTCAATTTTTCCATAAAATTACAATCTATTGCCAAGTAAATTCAAACACAGAAAATAGTACTTTACCTCTTTGTTTTCTTGATTGCATATCAAAGATATGGGAGAAAAAAAAGGTAGCTCAAGTTAAAAACTTCAACATTGAAGTCAGCCATCAAATACTATATTATGATGTCATGGTATGTAATTATAACTTTTAAGAAGTTATTGCTTTGACATTTTTTCTTCTTTCACAAGATAAAATTCAAATCACTAAAGGATAAATACAATATTGAACGAGACACTATGCAATAAGCATGTTAATTCCTACTTTTTAAACTTTTTTATTTTTCATTGACAGATTATGTTATCTATAAGTATACTAAGAAGGACTAAAGATGTATACGCAAATTATAAAAGAATAAATTCACTTCTGTTTATGCTGGCACTTTTCCATCCTCAAAGGTTAAGTCATTAAAAAAAGTCAAGTCACAATGTATTACTAGATTAGACAATTATTTTTAATGTTTATTCTATTGTACTGAATTCAGTATTTTAAAATTATATTTACAGAAAAACAGCAATTTTAAACGATGAAGAGCAACTTTTATGTATGTATTTAATGATTATTTATATATAAATTTATCTATTTAGAGAGAACAGAAGCAGGGAGAAGGAGAGAGAATTCCAAGCAGACTCTGTGCTAAACACGGAGCCCAACACAGGGCTAAATCTCATGACCCTGAGATCATGATCTGAACCCAAATGAAGAGTTGGACACTTAACCGATAAGCCACCCAGAAGCCCCAAAAGATGAAGAGCAATTTTTAAAAAATGTCTATCATAACAGTTCTCAATCTTTAGCTACAAACACATCAAAGACTAAAAAAAAAAAAAAAAAAAAAGAGGCAAGTACCTTTTTTAGCTCCTGGTGGGGCCTCATACATGAAATTAAGGCCATTCTTTACACGCTCATCTCCCATAAGCAACCTAAATGAAACAAGAAGGTTAACAATTTTATATAGGAAGAAAAAATTATAAAATAAATGCTTCCCATATCTCAAAGCCCTAAGGAAATTAAAAGGAAATATTTTTGTTAGAGATAAAGTTCCAAAACTTTACTTCACTGACTAGATAACATCTGAAGTACATGAATGGAAAGTTGGAACAGTGCTGCCTCTTTAGTAACTGGTTTTGATTTCCGAGACTTTCTCATTACCTGAGAGATCTTTGCCCTTCTAACAGAAAAGGGAAAAAATGCCATGGTCACTCTCATATGCTTTTCTTAAACTTTGAAATGCCACAGAAATAATGACAGCTTTGAAATCTTATATACCAGCACAAATTTGGAATTAAGTTAAATAGTGCCAACATTTTTTCTTAATTGTGGGGGATCAAACAGTTTCAGAAAAATGAGTCTCTCTGGAATTTCTTTAGAAAGTCAAATCCAATTAATGCTTGTAATAAGAGTCAAAGTCAATAGGAGAATCAAATTCTTTGATGAGGCCAAAGAGGAGAGAATAATTTAAAGATATTCTACAACAGGTTAATTACTATAATGGAATCAATGTCTGCTGCACCTAAAAATTCATTTTCTTTATAGTTCTAACACTGAAAGTTCCCAGTCTGGGTTCTGTTTAGAGAGATATGCTATGATTTTTTTTTTTAAAAGCTCTGCAATAAATTGAATGACTGGCTGAATTAAAGTTTTAATTCATAAGATCCAAGTAAGTACTGATTATAAAGATGAAAGCTAAAGACTGAATAGAATCTCCTCTTATAGTTGAAAAAGGCAATCACAAAGAGTATATTACATAATTATCATTCTTCTATTTCCATTGGAATTTATAAAGAACTATTAAAAAAAAAAGAGAGAAAAAGGATGACAGGATCCGTATCCATATAATGGAATGTTATTTTGCAATAAAAAGGAATGAACTACTGATATATGTTACAAAAAAGATGAACTTCAAGAACATTGTACTAAGTGAAAGAAGCCAGTCACAAAAGACCGCTTATATGTATGATCCCATTTATACGCCAACTTCAGAACAGGCAAATCTACAGAGACAGAAAGTAAGTTAGTGGTTGCTTAGGGTTGACAGGTAGAAGGACAGGGTGTGGGAATGGGAAGTAACTGCTAACGGGTACAATGTACGTGTTCTGATATTAGATTATGGTGACCGCTCCAAAACTCTGTGTATATACACACTTAAAGCCAACCTACACTTTTAACAAATTACACCTTAAATTAACACCATTTTAAAAGTTAATGGGATGCTTGGGTGGCTCAGTTTGTTGAGCGTCTACCTTTGGCTCAGATCATGATCCCAGAATCCTGGGATCGAGTCCCACATTGGGCTCGTTGTTCAGTGGGGAGCGTGCTTCTCCCTCTCTCGCCATTCCCCCTACTTGTGTGTGCGCAGGCTCGCTCTCTGTTAAATAAATAAATCTTAAAAAAAAAGTTAAAATCAAGCACATGAAAAGCTCAGTATTACTAGTTACTAGAGAAATATAAATTAAAACCATAAGCTATCATTTCACACTGATTATAATGGCTATTACGAAAAAAAGGGAAATAAATGTTGGCAAGAGAAAATGGAACCCTTGTGCATTACTTGTAGGAATGTAAAATGGTGCAGCTATTATGGAAGAGTTTGGTGGCTCCTAAACACAGAATTACTATATGATCCAGCAAATCTAAGTATATACCTAGAAGAACTGAAAGCAGGGACTTGAACAGATAGATATTTGCATGCCAATGTTTACAGAAGCATTATTCACAAATAGCTAAAAGACAGAAGCAACTCGAGTGTCTATCCACAGATAGATGGATAATCAAAATATGGTATATACATAGAATGGAATATTATTTAGCCACAAAAAAGAAAAAAATTCTGACATATGCTACAATATGGATGAATCCTGAAGAACACATTGTGCTAAGCAAAGTAAGTCTGATGCAATGGGACAAATACTTTGATTCTGCTTATAGGGGGTACCTATAACAGGCAAATTTATAGAGACAGAAGGTAAAATAGTGGTTACCAGGGATTGGATATACAAGCCAAGCTGGTAGAGCAGTCAAAGGCCAAAATTGAAAAAATCTGAGCACCAAAATTAGTAAAAATAGTATTGGACTATAACCCATTAAATAAATACTGAGAATACTGACAGAAATAATTAAATAAATAACTACATGGAAGAAAGGGAAAACTCTTCTTTCCACAGGAATTCAAATTTTAAAATGTTGAGGAAATGAGAGGAATAGACTGCAGTATCAGAATAATAACTGATGCAAGCACTATCCACCACTGAATGCTAGATTAGTGAACAAAAGTTCAAGGAAAAACAGGATATTTGTATAGCTTCAAATATTAAATCACAAAGAGAATAAAGTAATTCTTTTTTTAAAGATTTTATTTATTTATTTATTTGACACAGAGAGAGAGACATAGAGGGAACACAAGCAAGGGGAGTGGGAGAGGGAGAACAGGCTCTTGAGATGATGACCTAAGCCAGAGGCAGATGCTTAATGACTGAGCCACCCAGGTGCCCTAAAAGAGCTCTCTTTTTTTTTTTTTTTTTTTTTAAAGATTTTATTTATTTGACAGTGAGAAACACAGCGAGAGAGGGAACACAAGCAGGGGGAGCGAGAAAGGGAGAAGCAGGCTTCCCGCCGAGCAGGGAGCCCGATGTGGGACTCGATCCCGGTCCGGGATCATGACCTGAGCCGAAGGCAGTCGCTTAACCAACTGAGCCACCCAGGCGTCCCTAAAAGAGCTCTTTTTTAAGATAAAGAATAAACAGAGGGCACCTGACTGGTTCATTTGGCAAAACATGCAACTCGTTCTCAGAGTCTTAAGTTTAAGCCTCATGTTGGGCATGGAGTCAACTTAATTAAAAATAATAATAATAAACAACAGTATAATCTGTTTGCAAATCCATTTTTCCACTTTCACTATCTCTTTATCAGTCTAACTCAACTATCACGTGCTTCCCTGAACACCCTTTCTACTTTCTCCTTGTGATCTTTAATAAGCTTTTACTATATGTAAATCAGGTTTCTCAACAGTGGTGTTACTGACATTTTGGACCAGATGATTTTTTGTTGTGTGGGGCTGTCCTGCATAATGTAGATTGTTTTATTTTCTTTGGATGTAGGTTGTTTTGCAGTATCCCTAGTCTCCATCCCCTGGATGCCAGTAGCACCCTACCTCTGAGTTGTGATCATCAAAAATGTGTCTGAACACTGCCACGTGTCCCTTGGCAAGGGATTGGGGTGTGTGTGGGGGGCAATAAAGGCCTTTGGATAAAACCACAGATCTAAATCCTTAACATTCTTCATAGTTCAGCTCAAACGTCACTTTCTTCATGAAGTCTTACCTTGTTATCCCAAATGGAATCGTTCTGTCCTACATTAGCATGCTACAGTATTTCAAACACTGTGTTTTTAATATATCAGTTATAATATTCTGCTCTGAACTGTATTACTTAGTCGATATACTTGAGGGCAGAGACAAACTATACATCACACTTTTATAGACCCCTATAACAAACAGGCCCACTGCTATTTATTGTCTTGCATGAAAGTAGGTACTCAATAAAAGTTAACCAGATTAAAGAGAATTAGTGAGAAAAGTACTTAATTGAAACTAAAAGTTTGATTTCTATAATTTCACTTTTGATATATTTATTTATTTTGAAGATTTTTATTTGACAGAGAGAGACACAGTGAGAGCGGGAACACAAGCAGGGGGTGTGGAATAACAGGCTTCCCACTCAGCAGGGAGTCCGATGTGGGGTTTGATCCCAGGACCCTGGGATCATGATCTGAGAAGGCAGACACTTAACAACTGAGCCACCCAGATCCCCCTGATATACTATATTTTACTTTTTAAAGATTTTATTTATTTGACAGAGACAAACAGAGCTAGAGTGGGAACATAAGCAGAGGGAGTGAGAGAGGAAGCAGGCTTCTTGCCGAGCAGGGAGCCTGATGTCGTGCTCAATCCTGGTACTCTGGGATCATGACCTGAGCTGAAGGCAGTGGCTTAATGACTGAGCCACCAGGCGCCCCGGATATACTATATTTTAAAGAGAATATTTAGTAATGTTTAGTAGTACTTATGCTCCATATTTTGATGAAAAACAGAAATGAGCTGAAGAAGGGTGCCTGGGTGGCTCAGTGGGTTGGGGCTTCTGCCTTCGGCTCAGGTCATGATCTCAGGGTCCTGGGATCGAGGCCCGCATCGGGCTCTCTGCTCCATGGGGAGCCTGCTTCCTCCTCTCTCTGTGCCTGCCTCTCTGCCTACTTGTGATCTCTCTCTCGCTGTCAAATAAATAAAATCTTAAAAAAAAAATGAGCTGAAGAAAGTACAGTTCATATAACTAAAGCAGCACTATTCACTTGCTTGATTAACCGAGAGCAACCAGATTGAGTTAGACTTGGTAATATAAACATAAAATGAGGGGCGCCTGGGTGGCTCAGTCGTTAAGTATCTGCCTTTGGCTCAGGTCATGTCCCCTGGGACAGAGCTCTGTTACAGGCTCCCTGCTCGGTGGGAAGCCTGCTTCGCCCTCTCTCACTCTCCCTGCTTGTGTTCCTTTTCTTGCTCTGTCAAATAAATAAAAAAACAAAATATTAAAAAAAACCCACAACATAAAACAACAATAGATAAAGGGCAGGTACTGTGTTAGAATAATCCAATAAGGGGCGCCTGGGTGGCTCAGTTGGTTGAGCGACTGCCTTCGGCTCAGGTCATGATCCTGGAGACCCGGGATCAAGTCCTATATTGGGCTCCCTGCTCAGCGGGAAGCCTGCTTCTCCCTCTCTCACTCCCCCTGCTTGTGTTCCCTCTCTAGCTGTGTTTCTCTCTGTCAAATAAATAAAATCTTAAAAAAAAAAAAAAAGAAAAAAGAATAACCCAATAAAGGACTCCAGCTATGATCCTGCCACTAATAGAGCAATGGCATGCAGGTCAAGTTGACACACTTCATTTTACTTCTTGAAGGTGCTCTGTGTTCTGTGCATCTCTTCATTTCAGTGTATGCTAAATATCTTTGTAAGCAGTCTCAGTTCGAGTGCTGACTTTCATTGTTCTTCCAAGCTTGACCTAAGCTGGGATTTGCTCATAAACTGTATATGGAGTCACATTAATGTATGTTTTAAGTGAATTATGGGTATGGCTGGAAAAAGCGGCAACGTACAGATAAAAGAGTAAAGAGGTTACACAGGAAATAGAATCCTATCATTGGGGCATTCAATTCAAAAAAGCTAATTTATGATTTAGTAAGTGATCATTCTCATGCAGTTGATCATTCTACAAACACTAGCATAGAAGTCAATCAAAGAAAGACAATTATCATATGATCTCACTGATATGTGGAATTTAAGAACAAAACAGACAATCATAGGGAAGAGAGAAAAAAATAAAACAAGACGAAATCAGAGAGGGAGACAAACCACAAGAAACTCTTAACCACAGGAAACACAAACCAAGGGTTGCTGGAGAGGAGGTAAGTAACTGGGTTTACAGAGGGCACATGATGTAATGTAATGACTGGGTATACATAAGACTGATAAATCATTGAACTCTACCTCTGAAACTAGTAATACATTACATGTTAATTAATTGGATTAAAAAAAAGCCAACCATGCACAAAAAAATAAAAATACTAGAACAGTTGAATTTCTTACCTATTATCATATGATTCTTGTTCTTTAAGATACTGTTGCATTAATTCTTCTTGTTTCTTCTTATCATATGATATTTTCTGTTCTGCCATCCATACCTAAATTAATGAAGTAAAAAATTTAAGTCAAGCAGAAAGTTTGCTTTTCTTCATAATAAAATATAAAATGCTATCATATATAGCTTACAACATAACCTATTTTGTCCATAATGACATCACCACAAAATAACAGCTAAAAAGTCTGATTCGTGCCTTGATACAGGTCCTTAAATCTAGTCATTCAAAATAGCTAAACTTTCAGGCACAAATATCAAACTTAAGAACCACTTTGAGTACCTGTTGTACAACAGCTTCTTGCATTGAGTCTCTCTGTGTTATCGCAGAAAACAGAATGACCATCTCTCTATATGGAACATGTCTAGTCTAAGGAGGGGCGCCTGGGTGGCTCAGTTGGTTAAGTGATTGCCTTCGGCTAAGGTCATGATCCTGGAGACCCGGGATCGAGTCCCACGTCGGGCTCCCTGCTCGGCAGGAAGCCTGCTTCTCCCTCTCTCACTCCCCCTGCTTATGTTCCCTCTCTAGCTGTGTTTCTCTCTGTCAAATAAATAAAATCTTTAAAAAATAAAAATGTCTAAGACACAACCAGTAGGAGTAAGTAATGCTCACGAATGCCAATGGGTAACACAAGACACTCCAAAAGAGGAGAAATGGAGGATAAGAAAAACAAACAAATAAAAAAAGAAATTGAAAGGTAGTTGTAGAAAGAAAGGGAAGAGACAAGAGAGGAAACAGATAACACAGAGATGTGTCAAATGTCTTGGAGTTGCTCAAGGGCACCAAACCACAGGCTGAACACGTCCCTATGTGAAATCCTCAAAATCATAAAAGTGGTGGAGATAAAAAGCCCACAGAACGTCTGCAAGGATACTTGATCAGGTTACTTCTTGGTTTAAAAGGTATCAATCCCTTCCTACTGCTTTTAGAGTAAAGCACACAGTATCTGACAACCATTCAATGTAAACAGCAAGTCAAAACTTTTCTCAAATATGCTAAGTTTTAAGAAGGTAAATTGGAGGACAAATACACTGATAAAATTATAAACTGTGGAGGCAGATAGGTGTGGCAAGGAGGGTGTGGGGCAAGACTGACACTGCTCAGTTTTAGAAGCAAAACGGGGGTAGTTACCAGTGTTTTAGTAGTGATGAGATATGAAGGTTCTAAGGGGACACTGTTTTAGATACGGACAAGAAGGAATTCATATGGAAATAAAAGCAGAAACAGAAATGGAAGAGAATTCTTCAAGGACAGCATATACCAGAAATTTCTTTTCTTTCCTTTTTTTTTTTTTTTTTAAGATTTTTTTACTTATTTGACAGAGAGAAACACAGCCAGAGAGGGAACACAAGCAGGGGGAGTGAGAGAGGAAGAAGCAGGCTTCCTGCCGAGCAGGGAGCCCGATGTGGGACTCGATCCCAGGCCTCCGGGATCATGACCTGAGCCAAAGGCAGTCACTTAACCAACTGAGCCACCCAGGCGCCCCCAGAAATTTCTTTTGGTGTAAGTTTACTGAAAGTTTCTTCCACTGACTTCATACTTGACAATGTAATGTTACAGTACAAAAAAACCCTACACTTGGGATAGGCAGTGAAAAGCACATTTGGAATTTTCACCATAGCTCAAAGCAAAGCAGCTGCAACAAAGACATGCAAGGTGTTACTACCTGGTAGAATAACACATTAATAATAACAAATGAATAACATACTATTTCTAACAGAATAACTACCACTTATTTAAAGCTCTAGATTTTACAAAGTTATTTTACTAGTCTCAATTGCTCAAGAGTTTAAATACATATTGAGTACCATGGACTGAAATAAAAAAAAAAAAGCACTTTTGTCTTCAAAATGCTCAGAATCTGCTAATAAAAAATCATAAAGCTTTTCTGTGTGTTTAAGCTATTTCATAATAAGAAGAACTGAACTGTGTAAATAATAATAAAGTTTGATATCAGGATAATAGAAATAGGCACAAGATAAATAGAACAGGACAGTGATTAGAGAATAGGAGGAAGTCTGGTATAATGGAATGCTTTCTAGCAAGTTTTGGTTTTTAGAAGTTAATTTTTTTTAATTTTTTTTTAATTTATGCATTTGACAGAGAGAAACACAGCGAGAGAGGGAACACAAGCAGGGGGAGCGAGAGAGGAAGAAGCAGGCTTCCTGCCGAGCAGGGAGCCCGATGTGGGGCTCGATCCTGGGTCTCCAGGATCATGACCTGAGCCGAAGGCAGTCACTTAACCAACTGAGCTACCCAGGCGCCCCTACAAGTTAATTTTTGAAAAAGATTTATTTATCTATTTTAGAGAGAGGATAGAGGATGCTCATGTGAGCAGGGGATGAAAGACTCTGAAGCCGACTCCCTACTGAGCACAGAGCCTGACAAGAAGCTTGATCTCACAATGCCAAAATCATGACCTGAGCTGAAACCAAGAGTCAGACACTCAACTGACTGGGTAGTCATCCCTAGAGGTTTTTCTTTTAGAGGTTAATTTTTAAATTAAGTAACTATATTCACAGGTAGCCAAGGTTATCATTTTTTTAAAAAGATTTTATTTATTTTTTTTTAAGATTTTATTTATTTGACAGAGAGAAACACAGCTAGAGAGGGAACACAAGCAGGGGGAGTGAGAGAGGGAGAAGGAAGCTTCCCGCCAAGCAGGGAGCCCGATGTGGGGCTCGATCCCGGGTCTCCGGGATCATGACCTGAGCCGAAGGCAGTCGCTTAACCAACTGAGCCACCCAGGTGCCCCAAGATTTTATTTATTTTTTTGACAGAGGGAGACACAGCAGACAGAGGGAACACAAGCAGGAGAAGTAGGAGACGGAAAAGCAGGCTTCCTGCTGAGCAGGGAACCCGATGCGGGCTGGATCCCAGAACTCTGGGATCATGACCTGAGCGGAAGGCAGATATTAATGACTGAGCCACCCAGGCGCCCCAAGGTTATCATTTCTTCTATACCTTTCCAAAGATGTTCTAATGCATATACACATAAAATTATATACATATATAATCTATATATACACACATACAAATAAAACATACTCTTCATAAATGGTAACATACACTGCATACCTGTACACAAAATATGCATAAAATAAAACAACATCATGGAGATCCTTCCAATATCAGTAAATAAAAGCTTTCCTGGTTTTGAGGGGAGGAGAGGCTGAATATCATTCTACTATGGAGTTATCCCATCATTTATTTAACCAGTCATCTGCTGTACTGATGGGCATTTAAGTAATTTCCAATCTTTTGCCATCATAAACTCTGCTTCAACAGATAACCCCATACATAAGTAACTTCATACATGTTAAGCAGGATCAAAAGAAGAGGATCAGTATTTTGCCAAGGAAAAAAGAGAGTAAGATATTACCAGTAGAGGGAAAAACTCAAAGTTCCAAACATGTAAAATAGGAATTAAGTAGTTTGGTATTGCTAGAGTATAAACTCTGAGGAAGAACAGCAATAGTAAATGAAGGAAAAATAAACTGAAGTCAGATAACTAGGACTTAATCCTTTAGTATTTTAATAAGGAGCCAAAAGAGATAAGATCTGTGCTTTAAAAAGACCACTCTAGGGGCGCCTGGGTGGCTCAGTTGTTAAGTGTCTGCCTTTGGCTCAGGTCACTGAGCCCACATCAGGCTCCCTGCTCAGTAGGAAGCCTACTTCTCCCTCTCCCACTTCCCCTGCTATGTTCCCTCTCTCTGTCAAATAAATAAGTAAAATATTTTTTAAAAAGATACAGTTTTTTGGGGGAGGTGATGAAAATGTTCTAAGTTTGCGGTGGTGACTGCACAAATCTGAGAATATACTAAAAACTACCAGATAGTACACTTTAAGTGGGTGATTGTGTGGTATGTGAATTATATCTCAATAAAACTGCCAAATTAAAAATATTCTGATGGCTATGTAGAGAGTGGGGTCAAGAGGGGTCAAGACTGGAGGAAGGGAAGAAAGAAAGAGAGAGAGAGAGAGAGAAAGAAAAGAAAGAAAGAAAGAAAGAAAGAAAGAAAGAAACAAACAAACAAACCTGTTAGGAAATTTAACAGTTTAGGTGGAAGATGATGAGGGTCTAAGCTAAGAAAAAGGTAGTAGTGACAAAAAGGAGATGAATTCAACAGATATTCGGAAGGCAAGACAAATAGAATTCATTAGCTAGCTAGATAAAGGGGTGATGGAATCTTGAATTTCTGGCTTCCCTGTCAGGATGAAGGATTGTATTATTACCTTATTTCCTACTAATATGAGATAGGAAGTATAAAAAGAAGGTCAGATTTCAGATGAAAGATATATCCATTTCAGAGATACTGAGTTTGAGATGCCTGTAATACACCAAGTTGACACTGTCTAGTATATAGTTGTCTTAAGGTACCTTCAGCTTGGGGAAGAAAACTTAGAACCTAGATTTCAGAGTTGGGAGTAAAGAGGGAGTAGTTAAAACAATAAAACTGGGTGTGATTGTCTGGGAAAGCATATGAAGTTAGGCATAGGCCAAGGATGAAGCTCTGGTTAACATATCTATTTTAGGAGCAGGCTGCAATTAACATTTTATTAAGCAATTCCTCTATGTGGTGGGCCCCTGCGGTTCTAGGTGGTACTTTGTTTCAAAACCTTTATGTAACATCTTACTTAGTCCTCAAAACAATTTCTCAAGTCAAGGTAACTGACATTGGTCATTTTAAATTCACAGATTAGGAGACTGAGAATAAGGGATATTAAATATTTAAGTAAGGTCTCAGGGCTAAAAGTGACTCTGCTGAAATAACTAGAATCTAGGTCTGACTCCAAAGTCAGATTTTTCCTACTTCACCACTCTTGCTTTCCACTGCCATACTATTCAGCACGGTTTTTCTGTACTGCACCTAGCAGACCTGTAATGGATTATTTAAAATGCCAAAAAGGGGAAACTGGCTGGGTCAGTGGCAGTGTGTGTGACTCCTTATGGGGGTGGGCTGTGAGTTTGAGCCCCATGCTGGGTATCGAGACTACTTTAAAAAAAATATAAGAAAATACATAAATAAAGCCAAATGCCATTGTGTATCTGAACCTAATGAAACGTTGTGCATATTTCAATGTAAAAATATTAAGTTAAATAAATAGTCAAACTTCAAAGAAGTCATCAGATGCTACATTATTGGGTGGGATAAAAAGAAGCAAGAGATGGCTTTCTTTATCTCTTAAGATTTATCTTAAATATGGGGCGCCAGGGTGACTCAGTTGGTTAGGCATCTACCTCCAGGTCCTGATCCCGGACCCTGGCATAGAGTTCCCCATCGGGTTCCCTGCTCAGCGGGGAGTCTGCTTCTCCTTCTCCCTCAGCCTCTCTCCGCCCCGCCCCCCGCTCGTGCACTCTCTCTCAATCTTTTTAAAAAAATTTTATTTATTTATTTGACAGAGAAACACAGCTAGAGAGGGAACATAAGCAGGGGGAGTGAGAGAGGGAGAAGGCTTCCTGCTGAGCAGGGAGCCCCATGAGGGGCTCCGGGCGACCTGAGCCGAAGGCAGACGCTTAACGACTGAGCCACCCAGGAGCCCCTCAAACAAATAACATCTTTTTTTTTTTTTTTAAGATTTATCTTAAATAAACAGTTCCAGCCCTTTAATAAACCTTTGGACAGGATGGTAGAGCTCAGTAGCCACGATCCCTGGGATCCGAAAAGACAAAACCAGAATCAGCTAAGGAAGTAACGAGGAACCCTATGATCAGACTTCTTCATATCTTACAGATGTACATTCTCTCTAGCTGACAAGTCGACAGAGCAGACGACTCCCGTCTGATGTAAAATAGGCGTCAAGAGCCAGCTTTGTCCGCAAGTTTCTCAGCGGAGAAGGGGCGAGAAGACCAGGGCTTTAGGACTGGGGAGAGGCGACTGTCCCAGGAATTCCAGAGACAGGACCACTTTCAAATCCTGCGGCCCCTGGAAACCCAGACGCCAAGGGTCAGAACCCTCCCCAGCTGCCCTTACTTACTTTTTTTATATTGGACTTGGAGGCAGGATGAAAATCCTTTTTGCACATGAAATTGGCGAAAGACTTCCCCATCTTAAAGCTTAAGGTGGGGAAAGTAGCCCCGTACTCGTGAACAACGTAAACAAATACTACCTCCTAACCGGAACTGCGCCGCCAGGGCCAACGGGAACTTCCGCGGTCAAAGGCGACAGCTTCCGGCGACTGAGCGCCTCCGCCCACCCCAGCACACCCTTCCTCTTTCGTGGAGGTTAGGTCCTATGCCGGGGGAGGGGCGTGAGTGGGGGTGGCGCGTGCGCTGCGGAGGTGCGGAGGGGAATCCGCAGGGGGCTGCGGGGGCGTTGAGGGGCAGCGGGGGGTGCTGCTAGTCTGAGGTGAGCGGGTTGCCGGCCGGGCGCCGCTAGCTAGGGTGTGGAGTGCGGGCTGGAACTTCAAACACCCCTTCCCACCCAGCACGCCCTTTATTCTGTGGACTCTGACTCGAGTTACATGAAGTTTTCCGCACTGATTTTCTCGTCTGCATTGTGAAAACGTAGTTCTCACCCTAACTGTAGTACGTTCGTATGGATCAAACGACGTGATGTTTCGGAAAGCTTTTGGGGGGAACTAACGCATAGAAAGTAGAATGCCAACTCCACAGGAGCGAAGATTATATTTTCTTACCAGCTGTACGGTGTCTGGCTGAGAAGGATGTTCATAAACATTTGTTGAATGATAAATGCCTACTCGGAGTTCGTAAAGGCTCCTAAACCCCCTTCTAAATGAGCTAGGTGTTTTATTAACTAGGTGGCATGCTTCCTTAGCTTCTCTATGACCCCACTTAGCACAGATCATCTCCTGCAGCTTGACGGCCCTTGTGACTCCAGGGTTTTCAGTGGAAACTGCTACCGCCCTGCTACCAACCCAGTCCTCTCTCAGGGAGGCAGTGGGTGTCATAGCAAGAATAAGCCTTTTGTGAGAAATCTACTTGTCTGTCCAATAATAACTAACAGCTTTCTTTAGAGTGTGTGATATGTTTCATGCACTATGCAAAAAAGTTTTACACAGTTTTATTAAATCCTAGTGACCGCCTCCTGAGATATGTACAGTTGAAGCAGAAGGCTTAGACAGAGATTAAATAGCCTGCTAAGGGTATACAGTGGTAGAAGTAACTTTGGAACATAAAGAGAAGGCGATCCATGACAAAAAGGCTGAACTTCACACAGAAAAGAACAGCAGCTATCGTATAACTGAGAACTGTCTGTAGTTGAGGAAAAGAGAAAAGTCTTAGGAATTTCAAGCTAAAGGTGTTTCTTTCTAACTTGAGTCATATTGTTTTTTGAATGAAACATTTATTAGATTTACATTTTGTTTTTAAATTGTTAGCATCTGTTTGTGTAAAGCCACTCTAAAGTTTGGGCATTATAAAATAAAGGAAACTCTTAAAACAATATATCCATTCTGGAAACAAATATGTTCTACCAAAATCAATGATTTAAGATTTTCTAAATTACAGATGACACAATCTTGGTACTAAATTCTACAATCAGGTTTTACAAGTTATGCATGTGAACTTCTTCCTGATAAACAATTTGGAATTTTATTGACATGTTTTTATATTTGTCTGATTCTATGAGTCTTTTAAAATTTTAGTCTTCTTAGTATTATAATCTGTGTATTCTTGTTTGAGGAAATACTGGGACTTTTCATAAGTTTAGGTGATGAGAATACAAAGATTAATAAAGCATATTCCCGGCCTCCAAGGATCCTACTATCCAAAAAAAAAAAAAAGAATCATATATGTGCACAAATATGGAAACTCGTATGTGTATACAGTTATAGTCCTCATAGCAGTGCAGTTAAGTTCAGGGGTTCTCAAATATGAAAATAATGGAAGATTCAGGGAAGACTTCAGGAGAGGAAGCTCTTAGAGAATTTTGACCCATAGACTAGAAGAAAGTACTGGTCATTGCTATTTTTTTACTGATTCTTGTAGTACAAGATTCATGCCCAAGTCATTTTCTTACTGATTTTTGTAGTACAATATAAAGTTTAAAACTTTAATGAATACTCTGTATTAGTATTAGGTATGGCAGGAACATCCCTTGGTCATCAAGTAAAATTCTTTGTTTTGTATATACTAAAAATGTTTTTCTCCTTTTATTTTGAATCTTCTATGTGTTTTTTTTTTTTTTTTTTAGTTTTTTAAAAAATGGAACCTTGTTCCTGTGATACTTTTGTGGCATTACCTCCAGCAACTGTTGGTAACAGGATTATTTTTGGAAAAAATTCAGATAGATTGTGCGATGAAGTACAGGAGGTGGTTTATTTTCCTTCTGCAGTTCATGATAACCCGAGAGAACGTCTTCAGGTAGGTGACATACATGTTTTGTTGGCAATAATTTTCTTTAAAAAAACCATAAATTAAAAAAAAATCATTAGCTAGCTATTTGGCAGGGACTATGGAATTTAAAAATTCAAGGATTTAAATTTGAGTCAGAATTAGATTTCTGGTTTTTTATTTCAATGATTTGGAGGAAGCTGAAATAACAATAAAAATAATTGTTAATTCTTTGATCAAATATTTGAAAGTTTATCATACTCAAGCTTGTCACCTAGGGCAAGGATTTAAAGCCTGCTGTCAAGACTAGTTCTGTATTCTGGGAGTTAAGAGTCTAGTAGAGGAATTGGATGTAGATGTAACTAACCCCATTATAAGGTGGGGTGGTTTAAATTCTGATGTAAGTAAGAGCAACAAGTTGTGACAACAGTGGAGAAGGAACAGTTAATTCAGACTAGAGATCAAGGAAGTCTTCACCAGGTGCTGGGGTTTCAGCTGGAGCTTGATGGACAGAAAGTATTCTGATTGGTGTAAAATAGGGAAAGTCATTCAGTCTTACGGGGCCCTACGATAACTCTATTAACATGCATTTCATGCAGTCATGTGTTAGTATACACATTAAAGGATCCTTTAAAAATTTTTATTAAAAATCCATTCAAAGGGCTCCTGGGTGACTCAGTCGTTGAATGGATTTTTAAAAAAATGTTTTATTTGTTTATTTGACAGAGGGAAACACAGCTAGAGAGGGAACACAAGCAGGGAGTGAGAGAGGGAGAAGCAGGCTTCCCACCGAGCAGGGCGCCGGATGTGGGGCTCCACCCCAGGAGTTCTAGATCATGACCTGAGCCGAAGGCAGATGCTTAATGACTAAGCCACCCAGGCACCCCTCATTTTTACTTTTCTTAATGGCCCTTATACTTTACATTTTGTTGTATTTTAGTGTATAAGTCTTAGTTTCTCGAAAGTGAGATCTGTATATGATTCATCTTTGTAACTATATATCTCTTAGCAGAGTGCTTTGTAATAAGAGATGCTTAATAAATATTTGAATGAGTAATAGCTTTAGGGTTAATTATGAATATATTTTTAAAGATTTTATTTTATTTATTTGACAGAGAGATCACAAGTAGGCAGAGAGGCAGACAGAGAAAGGAGGAAGCATGCTCCCTGCTGAGCAGAGAGCCTGATGTGGGCCTCAATCCCAGGACCCTGAGATCATGACCTGAGCCGAAGGCAGAGGCTTTAACCCACTGAGCCACCCAGATGCCCTAATTATGAATATATTTTAAGGGTAGTAACTCTATTATTGAAAATTTTAAGCTAGTTATACTTTATTTCATAATGGGCATATCTTCTGATTGATTTTTAAGATTCTGCAACTTGATAACTTTTCTTTTTTGGTTTTATGGTTGTTGCTATGACTTTCTTTACAGTGTACTTATATAGAAATTGATCAAGTTCCTGAAACATATGCTGTTGTCCTTAGTCGCCCAGCTTGGTTATGGGGGGCAGAAATGGGAGCCAATGAGCATGGAGTTTGCATTGGGAATGAAGCCGTATGGGGAAGAGAAGAAGTTTGTGATGTAGAGGCACTACTGGGCATGGACCTTGTCAGGTTATTTTTTAATTATTTTTTTTTCAGTATAGAACTTGTCTAAAACTCTTATAAGTTTTATTTTCCTATTTTTCCCATATTTTGGACATTGATACTTAAGAGTTTGTGTTAAAATGCTTCAGAGTACAGACATTCTTCGTCTTATTATGCTTTGCCTTATTGCACTTCACAGATATTACAGTTTTTACAAATTGAAGGTTTGTGGCAATGTTATGTCAGGCAAGTCTACTGGCACCATTTTTCCAACAGCATTTGCTCATTTTGTGTCTCTGTGTCACATTTTGGTTATTTTCATAATATTTAAACTTTTTATTATTATATTTGTTATCATGATCTGTGATTAGTGATTATAACTTGCTGAAAGCTCAGATAATGGTTAGCATTTTTTAGCAATGAAGCTTTCAAAATTAATTTTTAAATTAAGGTATGTAATTGTTTTTTAGAAAAATACTGTTGCACACTTAATAGTCTATAGCATAGTGTAAATGTAACTTTTATGTGCACTGTGGAACCAAAAAATTCATTTGACTCACTTTTTGTGACATTTGTTTTATTCCAGTGGTCTGAAACTGAACCTGCAGTATCTCCACACTATGCTTATATAGGCATGTAATCTGCAGAGTCAAAGATAAAGTGGGAGAAGGGAAGAACTTGCAAATTATGATTCATTTATGTGAATTATATAACACACCTAACATTTTAATTCTCACAGTAACCTCATGGTCTAAATATTATCCTCATTTTATTGATGAGATATTGAATTAAAGCAACTTGCCAATAAATTACCAAGTTGGAATTTGAACATTGATCTATGATTCCAAAGACTATTTTCATGATTCCAAACTGACTTTGGAAGGAATGGTTTAGAAATTGGGTTTCACTTTATCCATTAACTTGAAAGAACTCTTGCTTTGAATATAAACAAAAAAAACTCATGTGCATGAAATTATTTAAGAGAAATGATGGAAATTTCTTTTAATCTGAGAACTTTTATATTTTATTTTAGACTTGGCCTTGAAAGAGCTGATACAGCTGAAAAAGCCCTCAATGTCATTGTTGATCTATTAGAAAAATATGGACAGGGTGGAAATTGTTCAGAGGGTAGGATGGTATTTAGTTATCACAATAGTTTCCTGATAGCTGATAGGAAGGAAGCCTGGATTCTGGAGACTGCAGGGAAGTATTGGGCTGCAGAAAAAATACAAGGTATGGACAACTCATGATTTTTTTTGGAATTTGTCTTATAATTAATAAAGTAACTCCCTTAATTGCAGTCATTGCATTTAATTGTTTCTCAAGATTTATAATCTCAAGATTTATAATTCAGTACAATGAAGGGTGGGACTGCAGGGGAAATGAAAAAAATTTGGAAGAATGTTAACAGTGAAAGAGCACTACAAAGAGCTTTTCTGAAAAAGAGCAAAAGGTGGTGTTCTCTCTTTTTCATATTATGATACTAATTTTATATGTCCTGTATATGTTTTCTGTGTTGCATCTTTTGATTGTTTTAGTACTTTTCCAATTCTTGATAAGTCTTTGCCATTTTTTCCTCTTTTAACTTTGGGCTGAACTGAAACATTTTACTGAGTGTGGATATGGAGGTGAGGAAAGGGAAGTGCTTCTGGGGATTGTATCTGTGAGCTAGTGGCTGGAAAGAATATGTTGATACATTAGTAAAGTATGAACATTGAGTAAAGTAGCACAATTTGATAGTTTTAGGATGCTTTGCATTTTTTTCATGGTCTCTTTATGACCTTTCATTCCTTTCATTTTTCAAGTGAGGAAATCCAGAGATGTGAAGTGCTTTACTTGAGGCAGTGATTGAAAGACTTTGAATTTTAATCTTTCCATCCTGACTCTCAGTTTAATATTCTTTAGGTAGAATACAACCTTGTACTCAAGCATGAACATGTACTTTTTATATACTTAGCTCCTGGATCTCCTAGTTTTACAGGGGAGATAATTTGCACATGTGAAAATATTAAATGGTGCCTGAATGATTCAGGCACATAGATGCTGTGAACATTTAGAAAAAGGAAAAGTCACTGTGGGCTAGAAAAATTCAGAAAGTCTTCATGAAGGTAGCCTTGAGCTTTGGAGGATTTTATTTTTCAAAATCAGTCATTGCCAGTTGTTTTGATGACATTCTGTTTTATATTTTGCCTGTTTTTATTTTGCCTAATATATAAAATTGAATTTAGACAATATAAAATTGAATTTTCTGATTGGCTTCATTGTACCACTAGCACTCTTTATTTTATTAAGTGTACTAAATGCAAGAGAGAAATGAATAAATGTATTCTGTTGAGTAAGATAGCCCTACCTTGACATTCAAAATGAATACCTTCATTGAGTGTGATTATCCAGTTGTAGATTAATTTTACCAACTGGTTTCCCTTTCTAATACTAAATGAGCCCAAGAACTACATAATTAAATTTTAGCAAATTATCTATAAATGGAAAACTCCTCTTCCATGTCTGATTCTCTCATGACATTATTCTAGTTTTTGTAGTGAGACTATCCCAAATATAACTTTGTTAGAGTAATTTGATTTCTACTCAGCAGACTTATTCTAAGCCGATTTTAAAACATTATCAATTTTCACTTCTCATGATCTATTTCATTCACTGTAGTCTCTTTAGAACTAGTCTTTATTCTGTTTTGTATTTTAGTTGAAAATTTTGTTATAACTTACTACTGTGATATTTTGGGGAGTCTTATATTTCTGTTCTAAACTTATTTATGACTAATTTTTAAAAATAATTTCTACAAAAAACTAATATTTAGAATATATTAAAAAAATCTCAAAACTTAACAGTAAAACGACAATCCAGCTAGAAAAATGGGCAAAAGACAGGAAGAGGCATTCCATTTAAAGGGATATACAAATGTCAAAAAGCACATGGAATGTTCAATATCATTAGCTATCAGGGAAATGCAAACTAAAGCCCCAATGCGGTGTGTCTGTACTTATATCAGAAAAGTTAAAATCAAAAAAAATTTTTTTTAAAGATTTTATTTATTTGACAGAGAGAAACACAGCCAGAGAGGGAACACAAGCAGGGGGAGTGAGAGAGGGAGAAGCAGGCTTCCTGCAGAGCAGAGAGCCCGATGTGGGGCTCAATCCCAGGTCTCCGGGATCATGACCTGAGCCGAAGGCAGTCGCTCAACCAACTGAGCCACCCAGGTGCCCCAGAAGTCTTTTTTTTTTTTTTAATTATATGATTTTATTTTTTCAGTGTTCCAAGATTAATTGTTTATGCTCCACACCCAGTGCTCCATGCAATACATGCCCTCAATACCCACCACCAGGCTCACCTATCCCCCCAATCCCCTACCTTCTAAGATCCTCAGTTTGTTTCTGAGTCCAAAGTCTATATTTGCATTTAAATAGTGATTAAGAACCAGAATGTACAGATAAATACACCATGTTAAATGTCAGTTTTCTTTTCCCTTCTCTCTTCTTTGAAAATAGAGGGAGTTCGTAACATTTCTAATCAACTTTCTATAACAACCAAGATTGATCGGGAACATCCAGACATGAGAAACTATGCTAAGCAGAAATATTGGTGGGATGGTAAAAAGGAATTTGATTTTGCGGCAACATACTCATATCTTGACACAACCAAGATGATGATTTCACCAGGCAGATACTGTGAAGGCTACAAGCTTCTGAATAAACACAAAGGTAATTTTATCATTGAAATAATATCAGAATGAAAGATCATATTTAAAAAAAAAAAAAAAAGAAAGATCATATTTTGCCTAGGTATAATGTGGGTATGATAAAATCTGGTTTTGAAGGAATTATTCTTAGTAAAGATAAAGTTTTATTAAACTGAAGTTTTGTAAACTAATATAAGCTTTTTTTCTTGAGATGAGTGAAGTGCTATACATTTCTGAGAGGATAATAATTCTTTTGAAGGACAAGTTTAGATTCACAATCCTCAGACCCATCTTTTTCAGTTTTTACTAATATTCTTTTTAAAAATTTTTTACTAATATTCTTAAAATTGGGATTGTTTTTCTTCTCAAAAATTATTGGAACATGGAGACAAGTTTCTTTAATTTGTCTTTTGGTAATACTCTTACTGGTTATTTTCTTACTAAAAAAGTTATATCTAGAACTAATTGAGAAGACAAAGTGAACAGATATAAGATTTCCCTCTTCTCAATTCTACAAATATTGAATAAAATATTTAAACATTAAGGATATATATAATTAGGTTTGAACAGAAGAAAAGGAAATTACTAACTACCAAAATAAAGAGAGAACCCATAGTGTTAGCAAGATTGGAGGTGTCTCTTCCTCACACAGTCCTCCTATCTGTATCAAAGAGGGGGTTCTGGACCAGATACAAGCCTTACAGTTTAGTTCTAACATCCATGAGAATGTAGGTGTTTAGGTAAAGACCTATTTGGGGAGCAGGAACTGGACTACTTAGCAAGACTATGAATCTGAAAATGCAATTATGCTCCCTTCCCAGAATCCCAGCCTGAAATTGACTGTCTATTGTCTCAGGCTATGGGTCAGCACAGTCTCTGGTAAGACATTGAATTTGGAGCTAAATGTATTTGGTAGGCTCAGTTGGGGCTACCTGTGCTGTACTGAGAAACAAACACTGGTTGAACCAGTAAATCACATAGGATCTCGGCATAGATTTCTTTCTCTCTCTCTCTTTCTCTCTCTCTCTCTCTCTCTCTTTCTTTTTTTCTTTCTTTCTTTCTTTCTTTCTTTCTTTCTTTCTTTCTTTCTTTCTTTCTTTCTTTCTTTAAGATTTTATTTATTTATTTGACAGAGAGAAGCACAGCTAGAGAGGGAACACAAGCCAGGAATGAGAGAGGGAGAAGCAGGCTTCCTGGTGAGCAGAGAGCCCAATGTGGGGCTCGAACCTGGGACTCTGGGATCATGACCTGAGCCAAAGTTCAGTCACTTAACCAATTGAGCCACCCAGGCACCCTATCATAGATGTGTTTCTATAGTCCCTTTGTGAATATTTGATATGACACATATTCAGATTTTACTCAGATTTCCTATCCACATGAGAAATAATAACAGCAATAATGAATGTGCATGGAACTGCCATTGAAAACATTTAAGTTATATACACATTGAGCTAAAAGGATATAGTTTCTACATTTACTATGGATAATTTCTATTGTTATGTCCTCAAGTTCACTGATCTTTTCTTTTGCATTATCTAATCTGTTAATCTCATCTAGTGATACTATCATTTCAGATATTATATTTTTTCTCTGTATGTTCCATTTGATACTTTTTGTATAGATTTCCCATTTCTCTATTCATTACTGTCATCTTTTTCTTCATTGAGCATATTCAGCACATACCTGTTTTATAATAGCCGTTTTAGCCTCATTGTCTGCTAACCCCATTATCTGCAATTTCTGGATCTGTTTCTGTTCATCTGATTTTCTTCTGGTTTGGGGTCAAATTTTCCTGCTTATTCATGTGTCTGGCGATTTTTGATTGGATAGTAGACATTGTAGATTTTATCTGTTGCATGCTGGATTTTGTTTTATTCCTTTAAAGAGTGTTGGACTCATATTAATTAAGTAACCTACAAAACAGTGTTATCTATCTTAGCCTGTTCTTAAGCTTTTCTAGGATAGCTCTAGAGTAGCCTTTACTCTAGGGTTAGTTTGGTGCCACTACTAAGGGAAGTGATCCTCTGGATATTGTAATCATTATACCTTTACTGATTTTTTTTAATTGTTTTATGCATTAATGAGAGAGAAGTGTGAAAATCTCCAATTATATTATGGAATTGTGTGTTTTTGCTTTGTACTTTGAAGCTCTATTGTTAAGTACATATACATTTATAGTTGTTATATCTTCCTGGTGAATTAGTCCTTTTATCTTTACAAAACATCATTTCTCATGGTAATGATCATTTTCTTGAATTCAATTTTAGCCCAGTCTTCTGCTTACTGTTCACATGACATATACTTACCTATCATTTGCTTTCAAACTATCAACATTCAGACTATCAGTGCATTTCTTATGAAAAGCATATAGTTTGGTCTTGTCTTTTCTTTTCTTTTCTTTTCTTTTCTTTTCTTTTCTTTTTAAGATTTTATTTATTTAACAGAGAGAAACACAGCCAGAGAGGGAACACAAGCAGGGGGAGTGAGAGAGGGAGAAGCAGGCTTCCTGCTGAGCAGCGAGCCCGATGTGGGACTCGATCCTGGGTCTCCGGGATCATGACCTGAGCCGAAGGCAATCGCTTAACCAACTGAACCACCCAGGCGCCCTGGTCTTTTCTTTTTTAAAACCATTCTAAGATCTCCCTTTTAATTAGAATCTACAATTCATTGGAAATTTTATCATTAAAAAACACAATACCAAAGTAAAAAAAATAAGTCAGTAGGCTCGGTAACAGAATGGAGATGACAGAAGGAAAAGTCGGTGGACATGAATACAGATCAGTAGAAATTGTCTAATCTGAACAACAGAAGTTGAAGCAAGCCAACAAAAAGAACAGGGTCTTAGGGACTGTGGAATAGTACCTAGATGTCTAAAATTCATGTCATTAGAGTCCCAGAAGAAGAGAATAGTGTGATGCAGAAAAATTTTTGAATAATGGCTAAACCTTGTCAAAATGGCAAAAAACTTAAACTTGAAGATTCAGGAGTGTTAGAAAATCTCAAACAATATAAACTCAAATCCATGCCTAAATGTACAAATCACTAAAAACCAAAGACAAAGAAAAACCAGAAAGCAGCTAAAGAAAAACAAATTACATATAGGTTAAAAATGATTTCTGAGAGTTTATTATTTTAAACTGTGAGTGCCTAAAGACAGTGAAACAAAATTTTAAAATTCTAAAAGAAAGATCTGTCAAACCAGAATTTTATATTCAGCCAAAATATTCTTCAAGAATGAAGAAGAAATAAAATATCCTTATATGTAGGAAAACTAAGTGACTTTGTTGCCAATAGTCTGCTCTAAAAGAAATTTTAAAGGAAGTTTTTTAGATATAAAGGAAATTATATCACAGTGAAACGTGGAACTTTGAGAATGAAGGAAGAGCCATAGAAATGAGAAAGCTCTGGGTAACTGTAACACTGTGTTCTCTTCTTAAGACTTTAAAAATATGTCTGACAATTATAAGTCAGCATTACATTTTCTATAATACACTGAATAACCTCAGTATAAAGGCGGAAGTACATAGAGACCTGTATGGTGGCAAGATTTCTACATTCTTCTTGAAGTTTTAAAATATTAATTCTAGTAAATGGAAAAGTTAAGTATGTATATTGTAATCCTAGAGCAACTTATTAAAAAGCCACATAAGATGTAGAAAAAATGAACAGATAAATTAAAATAGAATACTAAGAAAATATTAAAAAATAAGGTGAGAAAGGTGAAATGGAGGAACAAAAACCCAGAAGAATCAAATGGAAAACAAACAATATAATGTTGCCGGGAGCCAGCCCCAGCAGCAGTCAGGGTCCAGAAGGTGGGGATGGCGTTGGCGATTCCGAATGAGGAGACCGGACTCGAAGAGTAGTGTGGGGATCTCCTGAAAACACTGTTCTCAGGGCTCTTTATTTATAGTACAGCATTTTGGTTAAAGTCTAATCTAAGGAACAATCAATTACAGAGACAGATCTTAACTTTACTGATAGCCCCAGCCATACATCACGTGTTTTGTTCACATGGTTTTTATCAGTCATTGTCCTATCAAGACTTTCTGCCTTCCTTAAATGCAGGGAGGTGAACATGCGGTCATGTGGTTATGAGATTTCTTTTGTTTGAACTAAGCTAGTTACAATGTAGCTACCATACTACTATGATTGATTTTCTATTTATCTCTATAATTATCATGTCTTAAAAGGGTAGGGTGAAACTTGAGGCTTGACGTAAACAAGCTAAAAGTAGGGGTAGAGAAAGGTTTGATATAATTGTAGGTATGAAGAGAAAAGTGTTTTTCAGAATTATTCAAGTGAAAAGGGAGAACAAGGAAAGCAAAGCTGCATGGCATCAATAACTGCAACTCTGCCTAACTCCCTCACTTTGAGGCAGGGTCATGGTGTTCCGTGCTTTGCAGAGGGAACCCATATGAATGACCGTGCCTCTGGTCTGTGGTGTAATGTAGACCTGAATTCCAACATATCTATAAGTATAAATGTTCTAAGCACACCAATTAAAAGACAGAGCATGTGAGAGTGAATCTAAAAAACAAAATAACACTTAGCTATTGCTATGTATGAATAATTAACTTGAGGTGAAAAGTAAAAAGATGGGAGAAAATATATCTTGTAAACACTCATCAAAAGACAACTGGGTTGGCTATATAAATATTAGATAAATTAGACTTTAGAGAAAGATAAATTACCAGGAAGGAAGAGGGATACTACATAACCAAAAAAGGTCATTTTAATGGGATTAGTACGTCTCCATGGTAAATGTATATGCATTAACAACAAAGATTCCAAATATATGAAGCAGGAACGGATAGAACTGAAAAGAGAAATAGACAATTTCAAAATTATAACTGAAGACTTCAATACTTTTCTCTTAGTTATGAGAAGAACTACTGGACAGGAAATCTGCAAGGATATTGAAAAACTAAACAGTACCACCAACCACTGGATCTAATCCATTATTTATAGAATATTCTACCCAACAACAGTGTAATACACCAAGGTTGTCCATACCCTGGGTCATAAAACAAATCTTACTAAATTTAAAAAAATATAACAAATTATGGTCTCTCTGGTGATAATGAAATTAAATTTGAAATCAATTATAGAAGGATATCTGGAAAGTCCTCATATACTTGGAAATTACACAAAACATTTTTAATTTATGGGTCATAAAAGAAGTCTCAAGGGAAATTAGAAAACATTTTGGGGGGTGCCGGGGTGGCTCACTTGTTAAGTGTCTGCCTTCGGCTCAGGTCATGGTCCCAGGGTCATGGGATCGAGCCCCACATTGGGTTCCCTGCTTGGCAGGGAAGCCTGCTTCTCCCTCTCCCACTCCCTCTGCTTGTGTTCCTTCTCTCGCTGTGTCTGTCTCTGTCAAATAAATAAAATATTAAAAAGAAAAGAAAAGAAAACATTTTGAGGGGGGAAAAGAAAATATTTTGAGGGGAATGAAGTGAAATGAATATACCAGAATTTGTGGGATGCAGGAAAGGTAGTGTTTACAGGGAAATTTATAGCATTTAATGCTTATAGTTGATAATAAGAAAGGACTCAACTCAACAATACAAACCTAAACTTTCACCTCAAGAAACAAAACAAAACAAGCCAACCAAAAATAAACAAAAATCCCAATCAAGGAAAAGAATGGAAATAATAAAGATAAGAGCAGAAATCAATACAATTAAAAATAAAACAGGGGCACCAGGGTGGCTCAGTTGGTCAAGTCACTGCCTTCAGCTCAGGTCATGATCCTGGAGAGCCGGGATCAAGTCCCACATCGGGCTCCCAACTCCGCGGGGAGTGTGCTTCTCCCTCTGACCTTCTCCCCTTTCAGGCTCTCTCTCATTCTCTCTCTCAATAAATAAATAAAATATTTAAAAAATAAAACAATGGAGAAAATTGATCAAACTAAAACCTTTGAAAAAATCAAGAAAATTGATACACCCTAGACAGTTTGACAAAGAAAAAAAGAAAGACAACACAAGTTTTATGTCAGGTAAAGAACTATCATTATCTACCCCACCAGCATTAGGAGGATAATACCACAAACTTTGAGGAAATGAACTAATTCCTTGAAAGGCACAAGCCACCAAAACTCACCCAAAAAAGAGTTAACTCTTGACAGTTGTCTGCTAGACAATTTCACTGGTTGTACTCAACCTGCAAACTCTACTGGTGGGCAGCTCAAATTTCAGCATGGTTCTTTTATCTTTAGCTCTGCTGCTTGCAGTTGGCCATATATGCCAATTCACAAAACAGATGGAAATTTGGTCAGGGTTTTTTGTTTTGTTTTGTTTTTGTTTGTTTTTGCACAGAATTTGGGGGTTTTTCTTCTTAGCTCTGTCTTTTATGGGATTCCTCCTTCACTTTCAACTGGTGGTTGACCTCTAGTTCTTCAGGCCAGAAAGCCCAAGGTTTTCTGTAAATACATGCACAGTATTGCACTGACTGAGGCCTTCCCTTGGGCTAAAGCCAAAACAAAAATAGTAAATTTATCCTGTGCTTCATCCCATCTTCCAAACATCTCCCTCCAGAATTTTCCCACTTTTGTTCACTGTAAAGAACCTTCAGGTAGTCTTGTAGTTTGTCCCAAGTTTATAGTTATTTAAGGGAGGGTTGGTCTGATAGGAGCTTACTTGGCTTAATTGAAAGCAGAACTCCTTCCTCTGTCATTTAATATTCTTTGACATTACTGTATTTATAGAAATCTGTTCACATGATTCAAAGTCCACAGGTACACAGGATGTATACAGTGAAGTCATTTCCTTCTATCCTGTCCCAAGACACTAATTTCTTTTTTCCATAGGCAATCCCTTATATATTCTTCCAGAGATAATGTATGCTTAAAGAAACAAATATGTTGGTGGCGCCTGGGTGGCTCAGTTGGTTAGGCGACTGCCTTCGGCTCAGGTCATGATCCCGGAGACCTGGGATCGAGCCCTGCATCGGGCTTCCTGCTCAGCAGAAAGCCTGCTTCTCCCTCTCACACTCCCCCTGCTTGTGTTCCCTCTCTGGCTGTGTTTCTCTCTGTCAAATAAATAAAATCTTAAAAAAAAAAAAGAAATATGTATGTGTAATTTTTTTCTCTTTTTTTACAGAAATGGTAGTATGTCATACACAGTTTTCTACGTATAACTTTTCTTTAGTTAGCAATATATAGTATAGATAATTCTATTTTAATATAGTCCCAATTTTCTCATATTTTTAACAGATGCATAGTTTTCTATTATTTTGATATCTTTTTCCATGTGGTTGTATTTTAATCATCATATAGTGAAGATTAGTTATATGAATCATAATTTAGTTAATTTCCCATCATTTAGATTGTTTTTAGCTTTTCATTATTGAAAATTATCTAAGGTGCTTATAGCCTATTTATGTTCCCATCAATGATTATTTTCCTAGAATATGTTTCTAGAAGTAGGATATGGGTTCAAAGCATATATGCATGTTTTAAGGCTTTTGAAATACAGTGTCAAAATGACCACCAGAAAAGTTGCATCAATTTAAATTTCCATCAACAATATTTGAGTACCATGCTAATATATTTATCAATATAGGGTATTATTTTTGTTCAACCCTGATAAATTTTGTAGCAGAAATGGCATGTTATTATTTTAAAATAGAAACTTGTAGTGCATCTTTGTCCCTTTGCTTCCACATAGCTGCAGAAAAGTAACTTCTATTTAGAAGATTATTGGGTGGCAGTTAACTACTAATTGTGTCATTCCATTAATATTTCAAAATTTGTGACTAATATATTCACCTTCACCTGAAGGATAAAATGGTTCTGTAAACCAATCAGAAAGAAACTATTTGGAGACAGAGCAGTGATAGATATTTGGTTCTTAGGTATTCATTAAATACATTAGTAATCTGTTAGTTATTTGGTATGACAGAATAAAGTTTGTGACCATGTTTTTAGAATGCCTTAATGTCATTGTTTTCTAAATATTTAGTATTTTATATTTTGCTTTCCAGAAGAATGTCTTATCATTTGAAAGTTTTTTTTAATAAGTTTTCTTAATGTTTGTAATTTTATAAATAGGTTATTCAAACTTTTTTTCCATGTGGTTGGGTATGTAGAAAAGGCTAAAATGTGTTATTCTAAGGAATGCTAGACTTACTATTACTGTGAAAGTAGAGACTGAGTAGCAGTTGCAGCAGTACCTATTTCCATTTATTAAAAGTTATCAGGGGCTGGACACTGTGCTAAGTGATTGCCTTATCTTCTCTAAGGAGCTATGTGAAGTAGGTATTAGCTTCATTTCACAAATGAAAAAACTGTGCTCTTCATTTATCTCCTCTATGAAACTGAAAAAAAAAGGGACTCTTATTTGAGTTTATATTTCCCTCAGCACCTAGATCAGTGTCTTGAATGTGTTTAATATGTATTTTTTTTAAAGATTTTTATTTATTTGACAGAGAGAAATACAGCCAGAGGGGGAACACAAGCAGGGGGAGTGAGAGAGGGAGAAGCAGGTTTCCTGCCGAGCAGAGAGCCCGGGATCATGACCTGAGCCGAAGGCAGTTGTTTAACCAGCTGAGCCACCCAGGCGTCCCTAATATGTATTCTTTGATTAACAAAACATTGTTAGTTGAATTAAGTTAAATTGTAACTTACAGATAATTTAACAAAGATTGCTGTTGTGTACTTTTTTCTGGAAATAACTTGGAGGCTCAGGATATAAATTAGGAAGTTTTCCTTAAAAAATGAAGGATAACACAAAATTAAGGTGGAGAGGAAAATGTCAAGAATCCTAGGGTTAAAAAAAGGAATCCTAGGGTTCAGGATAATTGAAAAAAATGAAAGAAAAAATGGAGGAAATGATAAATTAATTAGCCACTGCATCGTAATAATTAATTCTGTTAGGTTTAACTATAAAATAGCTGGTTTATATATAGTTTTAAAATGCATACATGATTACAGCAAGAGTTGCATCTGACATGAAACCTTTTTCTCCTTAAGTATAAAGTACAGTTCATCCAGTTTTCTGTGCTTTGCCAAAAGAATAAATGTCTTTCTAATACTTTCATAGAAAATTGTCTAGTAGTATATTATAGTTAATTTTTCCTGTGATTTTTCTAGATGGAAGAGCCTACCTATCTTCTTTTCAGCTACCTGATAGCTATTAACTGTGCTGCATGTATATCCAAATTGTATCTATATTCACTCATGTATTTTAAATAACTAGTTTAAATTGCAGTGAAATTGCACCCTGTGTTTTGCATTCATTTCACTGAACCCTGCTACTGCAGTCTCAGTACTTATTCAATGCTTGCTAGTGGATTACTTATAGCTATCCTACTCAAGTGATCATGTAAATCCTCCCTTCATTTTAAGAATTGTGGGTTTTGAATACAGAAAACATTTTCATAATACCTGTATTATTGCAGTGTTATAGTTCTGACACTGTTTTCATTAAAACTTGCCATTTATAGGAATTTGGATTTGAATCATTCTAAAATCCCACTAGGTACAGAAGCTATATGTCTGATGGGTAGGTGTGGATGGTAGGCTTTGCTTTATTATTTAGCTTTTTTTTTTTAAGATTTTATTTATTTATTTGATAGAGAGATCACAAGTAGGCAGAGAGGCAGGCAGAGAGAGAGGAGGAAGCAGGCTCCCTGCTGAGCAGAGAGCCCAATGCAGGCCTCGATCCCAGGACTCTCAGATCATGACCTGAGCCGAAGGCAGAGGCTTAACCCACTGAGCCACCCAGGCACCCTACTTTATTGTTTAGTTTTAATGTTAAGAGCTGTTTTCAGATACACCCTCTTTTTTTCTTCCTGCATTTTCTCAAAATGAATGAAAGATTTGTTCTTATAACAAGTTATCTATAAATTATCTTTCTTGAATTGGAAATCATAGCTATCTTAAGGAGAAATAAGAAAATTTGCTATTAACATTAAACAGTTGGTAACGTATATGATTGAGGGTGTAACATTAGATTATTTTGTAAGTCAATTTTATTTTAATTTGAAATGTCACAGAATCACATTTTGAGTACGGACTTGCTGTAAGCATTTATCTTTTAATTATTTACATATATCATGGGAATGGAAGGAGGAAATTCTTGCTTTTCATGCTCTATGTTTTTGAGTTATTTCATTTTTTTATTCCTTTACTGTCATTGTAGTAGGGTATTAGGAGAGAGGAAACAATACCTATAGTCAACCAACTGTGTTAAATGAAAGTGATTTGTTTCTATAGAACTAATTTTAATGCAATAGTTAAATATTTCCAATATAAATATCTGAAAGTATCTGATGGCAAAAACTATATGTTTTATGTTTTTTTAACTGTACTTTTTACAGTATGGATCTATCATGTTCATTACTATTACTGAAAAATTGATACTACTTGAGGGTAAAAAGGGACTGACGGGAGGCTCAATAGTGGAGTGGTTAAAAGCACTGAGCTGGACTTCTACTTCTGGTTCTCAAGGAGTAACTAGTATCAGACTAACCTCCCCCCAAGAATAACTATAAAAGCTGGAGGAATAAAAGCCTCTGTTTGAAGGTATAGGTTAACACCTAAAACAATTAAGACATGAGGGCCTAGATTCAAGAGATTGAGAAAAGATTAGCTACACTTTGAGAATTACCTAACCTTCTATGTCACAGTTTATCCTTAAAGCAATTTTTGACTTTTTTTCCCCTTTTTTTAAGATTTTATTTATTTATCTGACAGAGAGAAACACAGCGAGAAAGGGAACAGAAGCAGGGGGAGTGGGAGAGGGAGAAGCAGGCTTCCTGCAGAGCAGGGAGCCCGATATGAGGGACTGGATCCGGGGTCTCTGGGATCATGACCTGAGCTGATGGCAGTTGTTTAACCAACTGAGCCACCCAGGCGCCCCCAATTTTTGACTTCTAAGCAGCACAAATGTAGGATGAAACATTGAGAAATCAAGAAGTTGCTAAGAGCCTAAAAAGCTTAAGTAGAGATTTGGGAATCTCACAAGACCTTAGGGACAAAACTTAGATGTAATAGCCAACGAGGAAGAGGCCTGGGAAACACTCCAGGCTTTCAGTTGAGACCCCAGAAAAGTACAATAGAGAATAGACCAGTCTCAATGGGATCAATAGGTAATCTACTTATATTATGTCTGATTGCCAGAAGAAAATTAAATCCTCTGTTGAGGAAAACATCATGAAGAGTTTCTACAGACTTTCATCCATAGTGTCCAGCATTCAATAAAAAATTACCAAACGGGTGCCTGGGTGGCTCCGTTGGTTGGGCAACTGCCTTCGGCTTAGGTCATAGTCCCCGAGACCTGGGATCAAGTCCCACATCGGTCTCCCTGCTGGGGTGGGAAGCCTGCTTCTCCTCTTGCTCCCTTTGCTTGTGTTCCCTCTCTGGCTGTGTTTCTCTCTGTCAAATAAATAAAATCTTTAAAAAAAAATTATCAAACATGCCAAGGAGTAAGACTAAATGACTAAAAAACAAGAGAAAGCAGATAGTAGGAAGTGACCCACTTATGTACACAAACTAGCTCATCATACAAAGACTTAAATTAGTATGTTTCGGGTGGGTGGGTGGCTCAGTCAGTTAACCGTTTGCCATCTATCTTTGGCTCAGGTCACCATCTCAGGGTCCTGGGATCCAGTCCTGAGTCAGGCTCTCTGCTTGGCAGGGAGTCTGCTTCTCCCTAACTTTATCAAATAAATGATTTTTAAAAATCATCTTTATGATCATGTCACAGTAGTTAAAGTTATAGTTTCTTACCACTTTTGTTGGAAATTACACTGGATTTATTCATTGTCTAAGAATTAGCATATTAAACTTCTAACCTAAAATTTGTTCACTATAAGCTTATACAAATTTATTTTTATAATATTATTATTTCATTTTAAAGACCTAATCAATCCTTTTCCTCCAAGGTTTACCATGAAATTTTAATTCTTATTTTAAATGTGCTGCTTTGTGAGGCACCTGGGTGGCTCAGTTGGTTAAGCAACTGCCTTCGGCTCAGGTCATGATCCTGGAGACCCAGGTTCGAGCCCCGCTTCGGGCTCCCTGCTCGGCAGGAAGCCTGCATCTCCCTCTCTCACTCCCCTTGCTTGTATTCCCTCTCTCGCTGTGTTTCTCTCTGTCAAATAAATAAAATCTTTTAAAAAAATTAAAAAAAAATAAATGTGCTGCTTTGAATGGCTATTTTATAGTGCCATTTTCTTTTGATAGTGAGAATTTCTTGTATTTATTCAGGGAAAGGCTTTTAAACCTATTTCTGAAACTCTTCAGGAAAGATCCTTTTTTGAATTGTTAACTGTGGTCACCCTAACTGATATTAGATTAGGGAACTTTCACTTCTTTACATTTACAGAGCTACATATCTATGTGAAAGTGCATCAATATCTGTCTGTCTCTCCATTTCCTAGGACTGGTGTGGGTGGCATTTAGTAGATGCTCAATAAGTATGTGTTGAATGAATGAGAACTAAAGAGAGAATAATCCATTCTTATCTTTAGAGAATTTATAATTTAATGGCAGAGATAGGACCAAAATATACAAAAGAACAGGAATGCTTATAGGAAAGGAAAAGCTTATTTCAATTAAGCTTAAGGGTAAGTTTTAATTTAAGGAGTTTTAAGTTGATTCAGGAGGGATTCAGAGTCAAATTTTGGGGAAGAGAATTACGCAATGTTTGAAGAAGGTATCTGGGCTACTTTTGGATGACTGCATTGTGTAGGGATAAGATTATTCATCTTGTCATGAGGTAGTTAGATCCTGAACCACATCTTTGACTGTGGAAATGTATAGCAAGGAGCTGAGGCATGATTGGCTTTTTAAATTTTTTGGTTGGAAATGCCTTGCAAATATGGAATTCTGAGATTCTATAACAATGATCATGTTGTGTTTGCTGAAGAGATAAAATAGATTTTTTTCTGTTTTTCTAAAATAAAAACTCCTTAAAATATCAAACTTCACATATTAAAACAGAAAACAAAATATAATGCCATCTATTTTCATCACACACAATGGACATTTAAGTTTTTTAGGTAGTCCAGTGGAATTATGTTCATAAAAAGTAGTATGTTTTGTCTCCTTTATTCTCACTCTGGTTACAATTCACACAGATAAGGGTATTAATTCCAGGTCCAGGAATTACTACAAGAAAAGTAGCATGTTATTTTATAAAGAACATCTTGGGGGCGCCTGGGTGGCTCAGTTGGTTAAGCGACTGCCTTCAGCTCAGGTCATGATCCTGGAGACCTGGGATCGAGCCCCACATCGGGCTGCCTGCTCGGCGGGAAGCCTGCTTCTCCCTCTCTCACTCCCCCTGCTTGTGTTCCCTCTCTGCCTGTGTTTCTCTCTGTCAAATAAATAAAATCTTTAAAAAAAAAAAAAAGAACATCTTGTATAATATTGGAAACCAAGCACAATATTCTCTTAACATTTGGTTCCCAGAATGGATAGACTCAGATAGTAGTTACTGTCACTGCTAACTAATACACTTTAAAAATGTTTGTCAAGGGGAAGACTTGAGTGTATTTTGCATTTTTTATTCCTTCTTAGGAAGTTACAGTTTTGCCTGATAAATGGTTTTGAGACTTTGTATTTTTATTTTCTAAAAAAAATTCTTCCTTACAACAGCGGAATGAGACTAATCTAATAGTTATGATATAAGGTTTGCTCATAGTCAATCTCTAATTTATACCTAGATCATTGTCTCATGTTATATATTACCAATAGAGAAAGCAGTTCATATTTACAGTATATCAACCTACAAATTCATATGTATTTGATGATTTTTAAAATGATTTCCCTAGGAAATATAACTTTTGAAACAATGATAGAAATTCTCCGAGATAAACCAAGTGGCATTAATATGGAGGGAGAATTCCTGACCACTGCAAGCATGGTTTCTATTTTACCTCAAGACTCCAGTCTTCCTTGTATTCACTTCTTCACAGGGACTCCTGATCCTGAGAGGTAAAGTCATAAAATATTGTAAACCAGCAAGGGGTCAGGGGAGTAGGGTAGTCACTAGTCTGTTGGTGATTTTGCCAGGCTGAATTTTTCTTGCACAAATATGACAATAATTTTTGGATGCAGTTTCTGTTCAGGTTATAGTCTGCCATTTCTATATGTACATAAATAACTGCCATAGCTATTCTCATTTTTATAGGACAATATGTTAATAGATTCTTGTATGCAGTTATCCCTACTCTCTTTCCCCAAATATATTTAAAGTTGTCAAGAAAAGTAGATGGTTTTCTTTTGCAGATTCAATATTACAGTAAGAGATGATTAATAACAGTAAAAAGATTAAATGATGTAGTTGTGCCAGATTTAGATGGTTACTTATCTTCTCATATCTAGAAAATACATGCATATAAAATTTAAACTGTCAGTAGTTGAAGTTATATTTAGAGGAGGATTTGTAGTGTCCCTCATAGAACTTGATGTACATTACATTTAGAAATTATCTTGGTGTTATGGTCTTTAATGTTATTAAAGATATTTAATCTTTACTATCTCCTGGTGCTATGGTCTTTCATGTTATTAAAGGTATTTTGAAGAAGATGGGATGAGACTCATGAATACCTTACTAATACTACTGCTGATTTTCATTCCAAATCCTAATCCTCAATTTATAACACCGAGGATTGTTCTTATCCTTCCACTGTGGAGTTTGCAGTAGAAAATGATGAACTAGAATTTCACTTGGCACTGTTTCTGTGCCAGCCCCTTTGTGAGCTTTGTGGGAATACAGGGCTAAATAAAGTGTGCTCCCAAGCCCCAAAGGAGAGCCCAGTGTACCAGGAAAGAGAGATATGGGTATAGCTAGTATGACAAGAACAACTAGTATGTAACAATTTAATAGAAACTAGAGGGAATCTTAAAAGATTTAGAATAATGCAGAATATTTCTATACTCCACAAGACAATTTAATGAAGACTTTTTCTTCTAGATCCATTTTTAAGCCTTTCATATTTGTACCAAATATTTCACAACTGTTGGATACCAGTTCACCAACATTTGAACTTGAAGATCCAGTTAAGAAGAAGCCACGTTTTCAGTTTAAGCCTGACAGAAGACACCCACTCTACCAAAAGCATCAACAGGCATTGGAAGTAATAGATAAAAAGGAGGTATGATTAAATTATGTTCTGTTTTATCATTAAGAATAGTTTTTTAAAAAAGATTTTATTTATTCATTTGACAGAGAGAGAGATATAGTGAGAGAAGGAACACAGCAGGGGGAGTGGGAGAGGGAGAAGCAGGTTTTCCCGCATAGTAGGGAACCCGATGCGGGCTTCGATCCCAGGACTCTGGGATCATAACCCTAGCCAAAGGCAGACACCCAACGACTGAGCCACCCATGTGCTCCAAGCATAGTTTCAGGTATGATTCAAATCACATTTTGAACTTTGAAATTTTAGCTTTCTTTCCTTCCTTCATCTAAAAATAGGTTTAAAAAATAGTTTAGGTATTTAGATTATAGAGCTATAACCGAAGGTTAAAAATAATGGTTAAGAATGCATTGTGAGGGGTGCCTGGGTGGCTCAGTTGGTTAAGCGACTGTCTTCCTGGAGACCCGGGATCGAGTCCCACATCAGGCTCCCTGCTCAGCAGGAACCCTGCTTCTCCCTCTCTCACTCCCCCTGCTTGTGTTCCCTCTCTGGCTGTGTTTCTCTCTGTCAAATAAATAAAATCTTTAAAAAAAATGCATTGTGAATCTTTTAGGGAAATTTAATATGTTAACTGTAGTAACAGTACCTAACATTTATTGAGCACTTACTATCCACCGCACCATGGTACCATTACACAGAATATTTTATTCAATCTTCACATTCTTTATGAGTAGCTACTATTATTATGTCCATTTTACTGATAAGGAATCTGAGACTTAGGTAGTTTAAGCAGCTTACTTCATTTATAACTTTCTCCAAAAATGACAAAGCTACTGGAAAGCAGTTAACATAGTCTCTTACGTAACGTTCTTTATTTTTTTTTATTTTTTATTTTTTTAAAAGATTTTATTTATTTGACAGAGAGAGAGATCACAAGTAGGCAGAGAGGCAGGCAGAGAGAGAGGAGGAAGCAGGCCCCCTGCAGGCCTCGATCCCAGGACCCTGGGATCATGACCTGAGCCGAAGGCAGAGGCTTTAACCCACTGAGCCACCCAGGCGCCCTTACATAACGTTCTTAATGATATAGTCTTAGAAGGAGCTTAATACCCCTTAGACTTAATAAGTTAGAGTTTTTTAAAAAAATGGTAAGTGCTTGTGTTTTTTTTTTTTTTTTTCAGATTTTTCTTTATTTGACAGAGAGAGAAACAGTGAGAGAGGGAATACGAGCAAAAGGAGTGGGAGAGGGAGAAGCAGGTTCCTCGCTGAGCAGGGACCCTGATGTGGAGCTCAATTCCAGGACCCTGCGACCATGACCTGAGCTGAAGGCAGACCCTTAATGACTAAGCCAGCCAGGTGCCCCAGTGCTTGTGATTTTTAAATATAAGCATTATAGAGGATTAACATATCATCCAAAATATCATCTCTAGAAATAAGCAGATATATTTTTTGGGGGACCAATAGATATACACATAGATTGACAGTTTTATAATATCCATACTTCTTCAGTCATCTTGCCCTCTTCCCTCTCTACACGAGAGATAAAAAATAGATTAGAAAGAAATGGAAGGGCTACCCAAAGGTTTTTTTACGGAACCATCAACTCATTTCCCTCAATGAGGGAAAAGATTGGCCATCTTATACCTTTTCTCACCTGTTTATACCAGCTCCCGATTTCTATTGCTGGTAATTCCTTTTATTTTATCAAGGTATATACATTTACATTATTTCTATGTAAAATTAATTAAATTAATTGTCCTCCAGGTAATTGTTTATTTACTTTTGTCTGTAGTATGTTTGCATGGTTACCATTTCCTCACCTACTTTGCTTACTCTTAAAGCAGAGAGTTCTGTCCAGACCTGGTATTTGCTGTGAATTCTTGACACTATTCTTGCTTTATTTTGGGCTACTTTGTTTTCACTTGAAACTTTGAGAGTAGGGATGCCTGGGAGGCACAGTTAGTTCAGCATCTGACTCTTGGTTTCAGCTCAGGTCGTGATCTCAGGGTCATGAGGTTGAGCCTGACATGGAGCCCAGCATCAGCCATGTGTGGGCCCCATTCTCAGCAAAGAGTCTGCTTAAGGCTCTCTCTTCCTCTCCCTCTGCCCTCCCCTTCTTCAAATAAATCTTAAAAAAAGCAGAAACAAAAACAAAAAAAACCTTGGAGTGTATACACATTTTGTTGCCTGGTGGCCCGGAGTGAGAGACAAGCAATTTGTCCTAGGAGCCCATTAAGTGTGCTAATGAGAGCCCCATCCACTGGCCATGGTGTCATACACTGCATGGGCTTGGCTTACCCTCCAGACTCAGCACAGCCCTGTGAAGAATGATGAGCCCTTTGATTCTTCTTGCCTTTGCCCAATTCTTCAGTGATGTGTTTCAAGACTGTCTGCTCTGGGGGTATTTTCATTGCTCCCTGAGCAGTCTCCACTCTGCACTAATTGCTTACTATAGTTTTCAAGAGTTGTCAGCTTCTTTTTCCCCTTAATACTGCTTCTGGAAGGTTGATTTTGTAGACTTATTACTAAATTTTTGTTTAATTAAACTGCTGATTGACAGTGTTCTAAATAATACTGAAATTAAAATTTAAAAGCTGTTGTTACTATTTTAGGCTTTATTTAATAGGCATTAAATGTTGATTGAGAACAGAAAGCAGTGGAAAGACAATAGAATTTGAGGGAGGAAGTGTCAAAGAGCTGGGTTCTAGTCTACTTTTTTTTAAAATTTAAGTATAGTTGACATAATGTTAACATTAATTTCAGGTGTACAGTACAGTGATTGGACAACTTTTTACATTATACTATGCTCACCCCAAGTGCAGCTGCCATCTATCACCATACACTATTACCGTATCATTAACTTTATTCCTTATGTGCCTTTTATCCCTATGACTTACTCATTCCAGAACTAGACATCTGTATCTGCCTCTCCTTTTCACCCATTTTGCTCACCTCCTTGCCCCCTTCTCCTCTAGCAACCCATCAATCTGTTTGCTCTGTATTTATGGGTCTGTTGTTGCTTTTTGTTTGTTTATTCGTTTATTTTGGTTTTTAGATTCCACATCTAAGTGAAATCGTATGTTATTTGTCTTTCTCTGATTCTAATTTACTTTTATGTCTTAGAGAGAGTCAATGTTACTTTTAATTTACATTTTTTAAAGATTTTATCTGAGAGAGAGAGCGCGTGCGCGTGCGCTTGAGCAGTGGGGAGGGATGGAGGGACAGGGAGAAGTGGGCTTCCTGCTCAGTGAGGAGCCCAATGCAAGAGCAGGAGGCTCCATCCCAGGACCCTAACTAAGATCTTGACCTGAGCTGAAGGCAGCCATTTAACCGCCACCCAGGTGCCCCTTAATTTACATTTCTTGATTACCATTGAGGTTAAAAATCTTCTCATGTGTTTATTGGCCATTAGATTTCCTCTTAAATGACTTGCCTCTTTTCCTTAGCCTATTTTTTAGTGGTTTCTTGGTTCTTGTCTTTTGTCTCAAAGAGGCAAAAATATGTGAATTTTGAGTCTTTGTTATATTGCAAATTTTTCATCTCGATTTATTGTTTTAAGTTTAGTCAGTTACATTTGTTAGTCTTCCCCCTTAAGGCATCTTGATTTTATGCTTGAAAAGGCCAGCCTCACTTCAAAGTAAATATAACTTCTGTATTTTCTTCCAGTATGTATATGTGTGTTTGAAAAAAATATTTAGTTCTTTAATTTGTCTGAAATTTATATTTGTGTTTGTTATGAAGTAGGGATTCTAAATGTTTTCCAGGAGCTGACTAATGATTCCAATGCCATTTGTAGACAAAATACATTTTTCCCACTGTTATGTAATGTAGCATTTCTTCAGAAAAAGTTGATACAATTTGATTTTTAAGTCCACATTAAGGTTAAGAATCTTTGTTTTATGGAGTTCTGCCCCGTAATGGTTCAAATCTTTAAAATTACACTCATTTTCTAATAAATTTCTTATTATATACTTTTTCTCTCAGTGCCTGCTGTATAACTGGTTATGATAATTCATCAATAACTTAAAAATTGCTTCATTCTATAAAAGTCATGACTGTTTCCCCCCTTCTTGAAACAGAGAAATCATAGGGAGGAATTATTGAGGAAATGTCTTTTCTTTTAGTTGTTCTTTCCCTTGAACACTGTTGTTCCTTTGCCTTTGTTTAATTGGATAATACAGATTTTAAATATAGAAGATCCAACTTCATAAAAATATCTTAGCGTCAATTTTCAGCAATCTTCCCCATACAATATCATAATTTTAATGGTCCTGTTGTCTTTTAGATTTCTTGCTTGTAGACTAATCCTACACAACTGTTCTTATCTTTTCTACTAAAAATCCCCTAGTAAATTGGGGTTGATTCATTAATTCAATCTAGAACAATGATTTTTCCTAAAGAATTTCATTCCTTCTATACCTAAAGAATAAGTGGAGGGGAACCAAACTAGAAGTGGAAACCAGAATGAACAAATCTTGTCTGTAGAGCAGAGTTGGAATTTTGTTAGACTTGTACATGTGTGTGTGTTTATTTTTATTTTTTAATTGTTCAGGAAAAAGCCGAAACCTTGTTGGAGAACATGAGGAAACTGGAGAAAGAACTATTCAAAGAGATGGAATCAATTCTTCAAAACAAGCATCTTGATGTGGATAAAATTGTTGATCTCTTTCCTCAGTGTGCAAAAGATGAAATTAGAATTTATAAGTCAAACATTAGTCCTTAGTGGTCATTTAAATGTTCTTTTTTTTTTAGTCTTCTTCAAAGTCAGAATCTATCACCTTAGTAAATGATATAACCTAGTTTGAGCAGATCTAATTATTCTTTAATAGCATTTACATTAATGGTCTATTAGAACTATGTATAGCCTTGCTGAAATATTGAGAAAGCAAATAACATTGGAATTAGCCACGTATATCATGGGATAGCCAGGAGATATTTCAGGTATTTACTTGTATCCTTTTTTTAAAGCTATAATACCTTTAAAAATTATAATAATTAAATATTCAATTCTCCATAAAGCATAAAATATTAAAATAATACGTGGATGTATTTTTATTATAGTTATATATTGTCCTCAAATGATTTTCTCATTTACAGCAAGAAAGCAGATTTTTCTTTAGTAATGGAAAATATTGTTTCTCAAGTAATGAGTTTTTTCTCCTTAGGCACATAGTAATCATTTCTAACAAAATATTCTAAATTCACACATTGTCTTATTATAGTGTATTAATTCTTCAAATACACTTTTGTTAAACTCAATCATGTTTTTTGTCAAGGCTTGGCTGACCAGTGAGCTTTTAGCTCTAATTATCAAGCAGTGTCTCAGCTATGCACCTTTATAGGCTTTTAATGTTTTTACAAGAGCTTGTCTGGGGATTAGGAAATGGGATTAGGGAACTAAGATCTTAGGAGATACTATTTGTGTGTCTCAAATCTTTCTCAAATTTCATTTCTGTTCACTCAGTTAAAACAGTAATAGGAGTGAGACAGTAGCAATGAAATAGGATTGTTAATGTATTAAGAACATTATAGTATATAATGTATTATGAACATTATAAATGAGTAATATCTACCCAAAATTTATAAAACTTTCTTAAAGTTACATAGAGATTACCAAGTAAGACTGAAAGTTGCAAATATAAACAAAAGAAAAATCCAACTCAAAATTGGTTTCTAGAAATATCTATTTTAGCTATTTTATTATATTATATTAATTGGTGGTTATCACTGTAATTAGGATTATTACTAAAATAATGGATCATTATATTTAAAGAGAGCCCAGGAAATGTTTTTTTAAGTTCTCATAACAACCATAATCTGCCTGATTTTGCTCTTGTCAAATACAGGGCTGCCATTACAAATGAAAAGGTATTTGTCTCAATTACTCCATTCTTGTGTTTGCCTTACATATGGTTCAGTGTTAGATTCTCCCCAAATCATGAAGACCCTTGGCCAACCCCTATACCTCTTTTCTCTCTCTTTATATATGAGGCTCTTTTCTCTTCCCACACCACCCTAGACTCAGTGAGCACCATCTCTCACCTGGACAACCACAGTTAACTGTTTTCTACACCCATTCTTGTTATCTCCATTCACATGCGTCACTGCAGCCCGAATGATCTCTAAGGAATGTAAATCTAATTATGAATTGCTCTCCTAAAACTTTTTAAGAAAATGTTTTTTATAGCAAGTTTTAGATTTAGAGCCAAACTGAGCAGAAAGTAGAGTTCCCACATACTTCCTGTCCCACTTCCAACTTTCCCCTCTATCAATATCTCACACTAGAATGGTACATTTGCTATAACTGATGAACCTATATTGAAATATCATTATCATCCCAAATCCACAGTCTACCTTAGGGTTCACTCACTGTAACCACTGTGGGTTTGGACAAATGTATAAATGATATGTATTTATGATCATAGTATTATACAGAATAGATTCACTCCTCTAAATATCATCTGTGCTCTACCTACTCATCTCGCCCACCCCTGAATCCCTGACAACTACTTATCTTTTTTACTGTCTCCATAGTTTTGCCTTTTCTAGAATATCATATAGTTGGAATCATACAGTATCTAGCCTTTTCAGATTTTCTCTTTAACTTACTTAGTAATATGCATTCATGGCTTGAGAGCTCATTTCTTTTTAGTGCTGAATAATATTACATTGTCTGGATATCTTGGTTGCTGATACCCACTACTGAAGGGCATCTTAGATGCTTCTGTGTTTTGGCAATTATGAATAAAGCTGCTGTAAACACCTGTGTGCTGGTTTTTGTGTGGACATAAGTTTTTAGTTTATTTGGGTATATACCCAGCAACATGAGTGCTGGATGGTATGGTAAGAGCATGTTTAGTTTTGTAAGAAACTGCCACACTATCTTCTACAGTGACTACGATTTTGCATTCCACCAGCAATGAATGAGAATTTCTGTTGCTTCACCTGTCAGTGTTCTGGATTTTGGCCATCTCATAGGTGTATAGTATTATCTAATTTGCTGGTGACAGATGATGCAGAGCATCTTTTCATATGCTTATTTGCCATCTGTCTATCTTCTTTGGTGACCTATCTGTTCAGATCTTTTGCTCATTTTAAAAATCGCATTATTCATTTTCTTATTGTTGAGTCTAAAATTCTTTTAAAGAGTCACTGAAATAAGTCCCAATCCTTAACTATCAACAAGATCCTGCTGATCTTTCCCATCTATATCTTATTAGTTTTCCCAGTGTGTTTTTCTTTTTTTTATAATCCCCTTCATTGATTTCACCCATCCCCCCATCCACCTCCTTCCTGGCAACCACCAGCTCTCTGTATTTAAGTCTGTTTGTTTCTTCTTTTTGGTGTTCATCTGTTTTGTTTCTTAAATTCTTCATATGAGTGAAATAATGTGGTATTTGTCTTTCTCTCACTGACTTATTTCATTTAGCATTATATCTCTGGGTCCATCCATGTTGGTGTAAATGGCAAGATTTCATTCTTTCTTATAGCTGAATAATATTCCATTGTATATATACATACCGTAACTTCTTTACCCATTCATCTATGGATGGACACTTGGGTTGCTTCCACATTTTGGCTATTATAAATAATGCTGCAATAAACAGAGGGGTGCATCTATCTTTTTGAATTAGTGGTTTTGTTTTCTTTGGATAAATTCCCAGTCATTGAATTACTGGATCATATGGTAATCCTATTTTTAACTTTTTGAAGGAAACTCCATACTGTTTTCCTCAGTGCCTGCATCAGTTTGCATTCCCCTTTTTAAAAAGCTCTTCCTATGATCCTCTTTCAAATCCTTGACTGTGCCCAGTTCTTTCACCATGGCTGTACCTACTGCTTGCATCGTTCATTTCATGTGCTCCTCTTATATGTCAGTACTTCCTTTCATCCTTTAGAATTTTGCTGAAATATGAGTTCCTCAGGAAAGTCTTCCCCATACCACAGGGTCAAATCTGTTGTTACACACTCTCAGAGCCACATGTGATCCTGATCACAAGTGTAATTATATGTCTAACATCTGTCTTTCACAGTAATATAGAAGCTTTATGGGGTTTGGAACCATCTTTTTTCCCACCATTGTGTGCTCAGTATTCAACATTGTGTTGGCACAAGCTAGATGCTCAATAAATATTTGTTAAACGAGCATTCGAGTGTGATGGAAATAACATACAGTCCTCTGTAAAGTTGAGCAAATTACCAAGACAATCTATCTGTACTACTTGGTAACCTTTGTAAAGTCACAGGCAAACTTGTTGCCTTTTTCTATATTCAAAATGGGAATAATAACTCCCTAAATACAAGGATTATTATAAGGATATGTGAATTAATTAAGAAACAGTTTGGGAGACTTTCACTCTGTAAATCCGATATGGTATTTGGGTTTTGGTAGTGGTATAGCTTAGGAAATTTAAGGTTTTCTTTTCTTTCTTTTTTTTTTTTTTTTTTAAGATTTTATTTATTTGACAGAGAGAGATCACAGGTCGGCAGAGAGGCAGGCAGAGAGAGAGGAGGAAGCAGGCTCCCTGCTGAGCAGAGAGCCCGATGCAGGCCTTGATTCCAGGACCCTGAGATCGTGACCTGAGCTGAAGGCAGAGGCTTAACCCACTGAGTCACCCAGGCGCCCGGAAATTTAAGGTTTTCTTAAATTTCATATATTTCTTAAGTAAAAAATATAGTAGCTGAAATTAAGCTTTTGGTTTTATTCTTTTTGGTTAACCCTGAAATGATGTGGCTTATACCATGATGTAATAAACCCAGGGACTAATTTAATAAATTGAGTACTTTAGGAAAAGCTCATTTGATCTTGGTGAAAATATCGATTTATATATTCATCTTCAACCAAAAAAATTTTATTTTTATTTTAATTCCAGTATAATTAACATACAGTTTTGTATTAGTTTCAGGTATACAAGATAGAGATTCAGTAATTCCTTCTATTACTCAGTGCTTATCAAGATAAGTGTACTCTTAATCCTTTTCACCTGTTTCACCCATCACTCCCTGCACCCCAATCTGTTGTTAACAGTTTGTCTTTTGGTTTCTTTTTTGCCCTTTGTTTTGTTTCTTAAATTTCACATATGAGTGAAATCATAAGGTATTTGGCTTTCTCTGACTGATTTATTCCACTTAGCATTATATTCTTTAGATCCATCCATGTTGTTGCAAATGGCAAGATTTCATTCTTTCTTATGGATGAATAATAGTCCAATGTGTGTGTGTGTGTGTGTGTGTTTGTGTGTGTGTGTACCACATCTTTACCCATTCATCTATTGATGGACACTTGGTTAGCTATCACAAATAATGCTATATTAAACATAGGGGTGCATGTATCCTTTCAAATTCATGTTTTTGTATCCCTTGGGTAAATACTCAGTACAATTCCTGGATCATATGGAGTTCTATTTTTAATTTTTTTGAAGGACCTCCATACTGTTTTCCTCAGTGGCTACACCAGTTTGCATTCCCACCAACAATCCATGAGGGTTCCTTTCCTCCCCATCCTTGCCAACACTTGTTTCTTGTGTTTTGGTTTTAGCCATTCTGACAGGTGTGAGATCACATCTTACTGTGGTTTTGATTTGCATTTCCCTGATGCTGAGTGATGTTGAGCATCTTTTCATGTGCCTGTTGACCATCTGTGTGTCTTTGGGGAAATGTCTGTTTGTGTCTTGTGTCCAATTTTTTAATTGGATTATTTGGTTTTTTGGTGTCAAGTTGTATAAGTTCTTTATATATTTTGGATACTAACTCTTTTTCAGTTATAGCATTTGCAAATATCTTCTCATATTCATTAGATTGTCTTTTAGTTTTGTTGATCAACCAAAAATTTTGTCTTAGAAATAATTATGCAGCCTAAAATTTTGGAAATTTAGCTTCTACTTGTAAAATTTGCCAAAAATAGATTCAACAGAGTGAATGTTTTCTCTTTTTAATTGATTACCTCAGGCGTTTCTCATACCAATCATAGAAAGTTATCATTTCACCTTTTCCTGAAGAATGGTGATAATATTTCTGATCCTGAACTGTGTTTCCAACCATTAGACATCACTTGACTACCTATGACCAGTGGTCTAAAGTCATTTAATATTTTACATCATATGAAAATTGAAGGGCAAAAACTAAGAGCTATATTCTGCATAGAAAATACATAAAATAATAGTTTTACATTTTTCTTGCTCTAAACTTAATGTCATTAATTGCTATTCTTAAAATACCAAGCACAAAAAAAATAAAAGATAAAAAATAAAAATTAAAAAAAAAAAAAAACCTAGCACACACTACCTTATTCTAAAACTGTTGAAGTTTAAACAAAAGCTAGTCATGGAATTAATCAAAACAAAGAAATGAACAAATGTTAGCCTAAAAGGGGTAATATTTTTAAAAGATTTATTTATTTATTTGACAGAGAGAGAGCGATCACAAGTAGGCAGAGAGGCAGGCAGAGAGAGAGGAGGAAGCAGGCTCCCTGCTGAGCAGAGAGCCTGATACGGGCCTTGATCCCAGGACCCTGAGATCATGACCTGAGCCAAAGGCAGAGGCTTTAACCCACTGAGCCACCCAGGCGCCCACTAATTTTTTTTTTTAAGTAGTCTTTATATGCAACATAGGGCTCAAACTCATGACCCTGAGATCAAGAGTTCATGCTCTACAAACTGAGCTAGCCAGGCACCTGGCACCTAAAAGGGGTGGATTTTAATCAAAATTCTATCCGGTAATTTTCTCAGCGATGATCCTGCACCTTAAATATTATGAAATGTGAAAAGGACTCTGTCATATTGACTCACTAATAAAAAGTGCTTACTGAGTGCACAATTGGGCAAGGCCCTGTGCATATAGATCCCCGGAACAATCTCAGGAGACCCATTTAAGAAAACACTGAGGGGCTCCTGAGTGGCTCAGTCAGTTAAGCCTCTGACTTTGGCTCAGGTCATGGTCTTAGGATCCTGGGATCGAGCCCCATGTCGAGCCCCATGATGGGCTCCATGCTCAGTGGGGAAGTCTCCTTGTCCCTCTGCCCCTCCCCCTGCTTGTGCTCTTTCTGCCTCTTCAAAAGATGAAATCTTAAAAACATTGACAACTTACAGAAAAGGCCTCTATGATGGCTTCTGTGTTTTTCAGATCACTCAAAGAAAAGATGGTGGCAATGCAAGTTAAAATAGTATTTTATTGAGAAACTTGCTTTGTCAGTGAGAGTAAATGTTACAAATATTTTCATTTAATAAAATTAGCATATTCATAATCCTAAAAATATCCCTTAAAAAGCCTCTGTTTATGTGAAACCTCAGATCATTCAGATCCAGGGTTTTCTCTTAGGTTTTCCCATGGAAAAAGATGCTGTTTATTCCCTTCATGCAAATAACAGAGCACATATAGTATGCCTGGGTCACAAAACAAATTCTCCAGTTTGAGCTGCCTGCATGCATGTGAGTTAATATCTGTATTGCTGTCACTATAGAAGTCTCCTTGCATAGCAGTGAGGCTCTGTGCTTACTCCTGAGCATTCTGAGACTTACAATATGGTCGTATTAAAAAAAGAAGGTCTTGCAGCAAGACAGTTCTGCTGAAAAAACATCCCCATTCCCTAATCATAACATGAAGTTGGTGCAGGTTAATACTACACAATAAAGTGTAACTTACTTACTAAATACACCAGGTTTCCATGCAGGTTTTTTAAAAAAATTACATATTTGTTGCAATTAAAAGGACAATGATTTAAATCTATAAATTATTTTCTAAATGGCTTTTATACGAGACATTAAAAGTATGAGAAAAATAAATACTTGAAACATGTTATAAATAAGTTAAACCAGCACTAACACCTAATAATTTAGTAGAGGTTCAAAGGTCATATGAATGGATCTCTCTTTAATTTACTAGAGATAAAGCTCATCTGAGGGCAACACTGAATTATTTTCAAGTTTATAGATTTTTTATACATGGATACTTTAAAAAGACTAAATTCTAGATGTAAAAGTAGGATGTTAGATTTGGAATTTTTAAATCTTGACTTGAACTGTGTAGCTTTTTTCTTTTTAACTACAGGGAATAAAGTGATAGGGCTATCCTTCTGCACTGTGATGCTTTGTGCAAACACCAGAATTGAGATAGGACTATAATTTTGTTGATAAAATTTAAACAGAACTGGTGAAATTATTTTTGGTACAAAAGTTAAAGATCGCACTTCTGTTGATGGATTTTGGAGATAATATTTATGGTGGTTCTTATTTGCCTCACGTGGCACAGATTAGTAATTTGGACACAAAAGCAAGAAAAACAACTTTAAAATATTTCTTCTAGTTTTTAAATGAGTACTATTTGTTGAGAAAATGGAAAAAACAGAATAAGGAGGCCTTTTATCAGAATAGTTAAAATTCTTTTTCGGGAGATGCTATCAGTAAGTGCAAAGTTGTCATAATTTAAAGTCCATTTCCTGCCAACAGTATACCTGCCAAATTTGGCAATTTAAAGCAACAGTACATTGGATGTTAACTTTGAAATTATAGCAAACAGATGCAGGGAGCAATGTTTTAAAATGTTGGCATAACTAGTTTATAGTAATTATACTTATTATCAGAACTTTAAATTTTGACTTGGTTTTCTCTTTTCCGTAAGTCAGTTTCCCGTGTTTTTCATATACACGAAATCACAAAATGTTTGCATGGGGTGGGAATACATCTCACCAAATTTTACAGATGAGGCAAATGAGGCTCAGAGACAGCTGATAAGAAACAGATCTGGGGCTAGATATGGCCCAGGGTTGTCTCCTTCATAATTTAGGTCTTAGGGGATGGGGATGAATGCTCAATCTCTTTATATCTTTCCTGTGGGGGTGAGTTTGCATTAATAGCAGGAGGACTATGTTCAGGACTCTTTTGAAGAAATCTATAAAACAAGTACTCATCCCGAAATTCATACTCGTTCGTAATATGTTGGATGACTCCCCCTTGCACCAGTCTGTCTCCATATATCACAGCTTCACCGCGGTCGGAGGCAAGGCCGACTTCAATGAGCCAGTTCACCAGGTCACAGCCACAGAAGGTCCCAGCAGACGTCTTTGCACCACACCTGTATGTCAAAGGAATGTTTCACCCATATGTTCTGTAAACCCGGTGTCAGCACTGCATGGTAGATGACAAGCAAGGAAAAACAGGAGACAGGGAAACACAGCATGATAGTTAAAAGTGTGGCAGGAATGAAACTATTCTGAGTATAAAGGGTTTGTTAACTCACCCGACCCTAGAAAGATCCACCAGAAAAAAACAAAACAAAATGCCAAAAATGCTTGTGAAAACAGAAACATGTAAAAAAAAAAAAAAACCCTGACATAATGTAAATGCACCTACAAAGAAGCATTCTTTTTATAGTAGCTGGCCTTTTATGATCAGATCCATTCTGTAGACAGCTGAATATTGTTCATTTTAGAAGTTATGCTCTTAGGTATAATAAGTCACTTAATTGTCTCAGGGGCATTAAGTAGTATTTTTTATGAGCTCTTAAGAAGTGACTATTTACTCAAATCAAACGTCATTATTTTGTGTTTATCACAATGCCCGCACTGTGCTGCCTTCAGCAGGAAGACCAGCGTACTGGTAACATTTGTAGAGAATTTGCATTAGGAACTAAGGAAAGAATAAGTGTGATCTGTCTTGCTACAAATGTAAGGTCTTTAAAATGTACTTTGATCAAGAATCTATCTCTTGATTATTTAAAATCTGTCGTCCTAATGCAAATATGGGGTAAACCTCACATAGGAACAAATAAGGGCGAGGGAAATGTAAGAGAACCAATTAAACGAATTCTGTAGGTTTTCATACAAATATGTAAGAGACAACATGAGTCTGTCCACAAGCATTAGTCAAGCTGTAAAATCTGAGGTGCTTGACAACAGGGAACAGCAGATGACAAGATGAAATGAGAAATAGGTGACAAACATTTTAGACCAGTTAATCACCAATGGATATAGTGTTTCATATAAAAATTAGAAAAGAGATGAATAGACATGAAAAATCTTTCTCAAGGACATAAATCAAAATATTTTAACATCAGTATTTTGCTTAGTAATATCTTAATTTATGCTTTGCAATGACAAACATCACTTGGAACCACAGCCTATTTCAACCTTTTATCCTCCCTGCTTGATTTTTAACTTATGGCCCAATAACTTATAAGCCCAGACACCAACTGAATACTAATTGCTTCCTGATGACTGACCAGGCAGCTCCAAATGCAGCGCACAGAACCTAACTGAGTGGCAGAGAATGTGCCGCCGTAGAGGATATGGAGGGACGGCGCTGCCAGCCAGGGCCTGTTGGGCCGGAAGCAAGAGCCATGCTTCTGACAGTAGGCAGTCGCGGTGGGCCTTTCTTAAGTGGAGTGCCCTTTCTTCATTTTAAAAAAACCACTGTAGAGTGTTGGAACTATCCACAGATGGAACTTTGAAATCATTCTGTTGGGCTCTTTAAGGGTAAGAAACTAACTTTTCTTCATAGTTGACCACTTCCAAAAACCGAGCTAAGACAGGACCATCATACAGATTTTGCTATCCAATTCAAAAACATGTTATCTAAGTTTAGAGAAGAGGAAAACAAAGGTTTAGAAACTTGAACTGGTCCGATTCGCACAGTTAGTAAGTGGCAGACTCAGGAGCTGGCCTCTGGGATCAGTGCCCAACATACCAGGCTACCTTTTGTTTATAATGAAATACATGGGCATAATATGTGTAAATACATCATCCTGAATGGAAATCTTCATAAATTTTCAAATATGCAGTTCTAGACATAAAAGCATTTGGCTCTTTGTGTTGTGTTTTTTTTTTCTCTTTTATGACAACCAAAATTCATGGCACTGTAACATTCATTTCCTGCTGCATGCTCCATACCTTGAGGATTAGAAGAATAAATATGATGTCATAGACTGAAGATTAGGACTTGAAGGGAAAAATAAGCAGCAGAATTAATTAAAAGACAATTTTCATTTCATTTTCTTGACAATGTCATTAATAATATGAAATAACATACCACTAGGAGATGGGAGAACAGAAAGCCACTTCTAAATCCAGTGTATCTCATAGTTTTGTGAGAGACACTAATGGCCAATATGAAGTGAATGTTAATATTTTACTACATCTTGGTTCATTCTAAATTAGTTTTCACATTTTTTTATGGAAATCGGAAATTATGTAACATTTAGAAGGTGTATGCTGTTTCTTAAACTATAAACTGACCCATAGCTATTTTAACTTTGACATGTAAATGTGTTATTGAAAATAACAATCATGTAGTTAGTTATAATCACATGACTTAGCCTGTTATAAACTAAAATTAATCATCAAAAATATAATTATCTGGAGTTTGAACTTACCTTCTTTCCTTGACAATGTTTCGGATACAGAGGTCACGGTGATAATGGATAAATTGTTGACAGGTCATTTTTATTTCCTCAGGAACAGGAGAACCCCTGTTTTCTGCTGTCTCTTTATTATTCCATAGGAATTCAAGTCTAAAAACCAAAATTTATGGAGGCCACTTTTAAGGAAAGGAAAGCACTGAGAGAAAACCCCTTCTTGCTTATCACTCCATCAGACATGGCCTTTCCAAAGATATCATCTACAACATCCAGATTTGGTTAGTCTCTGAAGCAAAGCATAACCTGCACTTGGTCTCCTGGTCCAAGCAGGTAGGGTGGGGGAGAGGTGAGGCAGGGTGAGAGACCTGAGACTTGAACATTTTATAAACCTCCTGACATACTCGATCCATTTCAGTTTCTGCCAGTAAGTGAAGTCCTTTTCTTATTCTACATTCTACTGCTTAAAGTTGCAAAAATAATTTACAGAGATCAAGCATTTTATTTAATCATTTTCCCAATTTTAGTACCACGGAGACAAATATTGGAATCTGGAATACAGCACAATTCTGTTTCTATCACGTCGGACCATAGATCTGTTGAGTGTTTTACCCAATCAACATCATGGAACTGATAACTAAGTTCGATGACTTTCCTATTACGCTTTTTCTCTGTAATGAAGTGATTATGACCCTAGTAACTACTTCTTAATAATGTGATGATATTAATGATGACAAAAAAGAAGAAGAAAGAAGAGTGACCATATACTGGGTACTTTTTATATTGTTGGTTGGATAAATTCCACCAGTACTTCTAATTTCTACTAATCCTGACTTTGAAAACAAATGAGAATATAAAAAAACTTGTGCCTCCCTTTCTTGCTACTCCCAAGTTGGAGAATTCCCATTTCATTATTATAGTCACACTATCATTATAATAAAGAAATTCCCAATGTGAATCCAAAGAAACTCTTCATCAAGTAATTAAAAAAAATTTAGAAATAAGTGAACTTGAGTTTTCTATAAATTGTCAGTTTGATAGAGAAATCCTATTGTCAAAGGAGAATCTATATTGTCAAATATAGACCTTTGGGGCTACAACATCTATTATTTCCATTTCTAAATACACATTCAAGTTTCATTTTACTTTATGTAGTTAATGGCATAGGTAGAAGTCTGCATCCATCAATACTTGTTAAAATGCAAATGACAATGTTGGATTAATAAGAGTTCTCCCAACATTTTCTCTGCAGTTATTAACAATAGATATGTGAATCAACATATAACCTTTCTGCAGTGTTTAATTTACCCTTTCTGTAGTCTCCTACCAGTTACTAAAGATTTAGAAATATCAGGATCTTAATAGAATGGCCTTGTCATTACCTTTACAGATACAGATTTATTTAAAAACCAATTTTACCTTCTTTTGAAAGGCAGAATGATTAAATGTTTGTCCAATCCAAAGATGCCAAAGGAAATAAATCCCTATGGAAGAAGAAAAGCTATAGTTATGAATTCAGCATTAGAATTTTAAGACTGGGAAGTTATGGAAGCCACCATATTTAGTGCTAAGGGAAGCAAACCCATAGTGATTAGAGCAATATTTTAAATGGAACACACAAGGCAGGTCCTCTAAAAAGTTTAATGCCTGCAGGCACGTATGACACTTGGCTGCCTCTTTCTAGTCATCTATCCTACTAATTATGTTGGATAACTGGTTTAAACCAGTACTGAGTGACCACACCCGCGTAGTAGCTTACTGAAGAAAAATGAAAACATTTAAGAGCTTTGTCTTTTTTTCTCCTCTTTTTAAAAAAGAAAATAATATCTCTTTCTCTCCTTTGAAACACTTGGGTCATTAGCTGAGGGGTGGGAGGCATCATTTCAAACGCAACATTCCTAGCATTTGCTTCTTTGTGAAGTCCTCTCAGTCTCAGTGTTGGTGTGACTCAGCCTGGAGTGGCTTTCCTGAATACAAAACGCTGAGTGAAACTATGTTTTATAGGTCTTGGACACAAAATCAGAGCTTACACAGAATCACAAAGTGAGGTGGGCATCAAGTAGCTTGGGATACTCAAATCTATCTGTAGTAAACTGAATGGGTCACTTATCTATCTAGATGGAGTCATTTTTCTCCCACAATAATGGGTAAACAACCAGAAATATTTCAAGAAATTCATGTTAGGGTAAAATGTGCAGGAGTGTTTACTGATAAATGTTAACTGACTCAGTCAATTATTAAAACCAGTGATTTCAAACACAGTATTTTTTTCAACTTTATACTTAATCTGGAGACTAATATTCCCTTATTAAGAGGTAAGGGGTTAAAAAAAAAGGTAAAGGGTTAAAAACAATCACATTTTGAACTTTACACATAAAAATATCTTCCCGATACATAAAGTATCACTTATCCTTAAATATCCATTTTAATCGTGACATAAAAACAATAGCATCTGTTATATTAGTTCTTCATGGAATTTTAGTTTCTGATTTGTAAAATGGGCATGATAATGTTTACTTTGTAGGTATTCTTTATGTTTAAGTAAGATGACTAATATATAATGCTTAATAATGGCTGGCATATAGTAGTAGGTTCTCAAGGAGCGGTAACTATCTATCCCTGGCCAAAATTAATTAATTAATTAATTAATGTATGTATGTATGTATGTACGTATGTATTTATTTATTTATAGATTCTATGTATTTATTTGACAGAGAGAGAGATCACAAGTAGGCAGAGAGGCAGGCAGAGAGAGAGGAGGAAGCAGGCTCCCTCCTGAGCAGAGAGCCTGGTGTCGGCCTCGATCCCAGGACCCTGAGATCATGACCTGAGCCGAAGGCAGAGGCTTTAACCCACTGAGCCACCCAGGCACCCTTGGCCAAAATTTACTTAACCACTACAAGATTTTCCAGAAAAGATTTAGGTACCTCTTGTTTGAGAAACATCAAAATGTAAATGAAATGATGTCATCAATTTAAGTGAATAAAGGCTCAGAGAAGGTAAGTCTTTTTTCCAAAGTGACTTATTAAGACCATCACAAAGTTTAAAAAGAAGCTGGAACATCTTGTCCCTGCTTAAATTATCATTCTTTATTTTAAAACCAAAGCAAAAAACGATCTGGAGTTTCCGATTGAAACACTCGGTGTGCATTCTGATGACTTGAACCAATGTGGAGACCAGCAGCAGCTGTCAGCTGCCACGCGCACCAGCAGCTGGCAAACCAACTAAACCCTTTTGATTTTAAAGAAAACAGCAACATCCGCACCACAACCCCCCAAACAGCCCATCCAGGAAAACAAAACAAAACAAAAAGCCCTCAAAGTTCTTGGGAAATAAATACCTGGCCAAAGTTAAACACAGCACAGAAAAACTGTAACTCGACATAGAGTCTTCCAGGTTCTTGGTTGAATAGCCACCATAAACAACTGGAAAGATTCTGTAAAAGACGGTAAAAATAATATGTTAAAACGAAGCTAGTTAATCATTTTTCCCTATCCAGAACACAGTACAATAACTTATCTGCTTAATAATTAGGCAGAAAAAGACTAAAAGGAAAAACACACTGAGAGAATAAGGAGGCTTTGTCTTTTGAACAAGAGGTTTCAACCTCTCCTCTTGACAGATGTCATTCAAACAGCATCTAATTTGATCAGACTTGAAGCAAGAAGACATGCGCCATAATACAGAAGCTTACATAATACATCAGGACTGCCGACTAGCCCAAGACAGGACTGATTTTAAAATTAGTTCTACACAATGAAAACAATCACATCGCTAAGCATCAGTTCTTGGCAGCACTTCTTACTTTTTGATTTTTTTGTTCTTAAACAGCAGTTAAAATGGTGCGGGCTGATAGCATTCTATGTAACGAGCATCCCCATGTAAAAAGGTTTCTTCGTACGTTATATGGTCCGCCTCGCATCTCTAGGCAAGTTACACTTGAACCATCTCAAAGAATTATATAATAATAGCTGATAATTCACAAAAGAGGACATAAAACTAATTCTAAAAACCCCTAGGAATCAGAGAAATGCATTGAAAAAATGCTGTATTTCACTTATAAAATTATCAAATTAAAAAATTTATAACATTGAGTGCTGGTGAGAGTACTTTTACAAATCTATACTACTCCTTCAAAAAGCAATTTGAGAGAATGCATCCAAATGCTTGTACTCTTTGATCTAGATTTCTCAACTTTGAGAGTTTAGCGTACAGAAATGCTGCATAGAGATGTCTATTTAAGCATTTTGAAGAACTAGGAATAATCATCCCTAAGAAAGTGGTCAAGTAAATTATAATGTATCTCCTCTGTGGTTAACTGAGGAGCCATTCACAGTAACAGCTAGGAACAATTATGTAGCGACATGAAAATGGTTGACATATCGCTACATAATTGTGACAAAATATAGGTGACAAAACAAGGTATACATCTGTATGACAATTAGAACCATGAAAACTATATTAAAAATAGAAGGCAGTAATCTTATAACTGTCCGTTGTATGAAGTGGTTGTGTTAGATTCATAATGAAAAATTCTGTTTAAAAGCTTATTTATCTGACAAATGTCTCCTGTGAGACTACGTAAGCATTTATCATGAGAGCAGTCTTAGACGAAATATGTGAGACTAAGTAGCCCTGTACACGGCATGGAGATACCTGGTTTTACCAAATTCTAGATTCAGAGACTACAGTAAAAGACTCTAAATCAAATAGGTTATCGGGGCATTTAGGCTACAGAGTGTTGTGAATTCTTCATTTCCCTTGCTTCCCCCCAAACAGCCCAAGATCGGGATTCAGATTGGCCTGGTTGCCACCTACCCCTCCCAGAAGCAGCAACTAAGTTTCCCCCAGATGCCTGAATGAAATCTTTGCCAAACATTTAAAGAAATGCCCCCAAAACAAAAATCAGAAGAAACATTTACAGCAAACAGGCCAATAATGAGAAGTAAACACAGCAACACATGTCGAGTCAATTGTTGGTCTCCGCTCTGTAGATACTGCTCTTCTTCCTGGACTAACATGCAGCTCTGGGAGTTACAGCGACTCACACAATGATCATCTATAAGACAGTAAGTGCAACAATTTGTAATCAGAGCTTTTTATTTGAATGCATTTTAAATTCATAATGACTTTTGAAGCAAACCAGCACATATGCACATTCAGCTCAGAATCTGTATATTATTTTAGATGAAATCTGAGGAAGGCTCTTTCATGTGGTCTCAGGAGAGTTCTACTTGTCAAGTGTTTCCATCTGGAAAAATCCAAGTAGGATGCCACAGGTCCCTTCTAGACTGTTCAACAATGTACCATATATTTTAGGACCAGGTTTATTGTATCTACTTACAAAATTTTTCTTTTCTTTTTAAAAAATATTTTATTTATTTATTTGACAGAGAGAGAGATCACAAATAGGCAGAGAGGCAGGCAAAGAGAGGGAAGCAGGCTCCCTGCTGAGCAGAGAGCCCAACGTGGGACTTGATCCCAGGACCCTGAGATTATGACCTGAGCCAAAGGCAGAGGTTTTACTCTCTGAGCCACCCAGGCACCCCAGAATTTTTCTTTTCTTTTTGAGATTTTATTTGTTTATCTAATAGAGAAAGAGAGCAGCAGCAACAGAGAGAGAGGGAGAAGCAGACTCCCCACTGAGCAAGGATACTGATGCAGGGCTCGACCCCAGGACCCTGAGATCATGACCTGAGCTGAAGGAAGATGTTCAACCGACTGAGCCACTCAGGCATCCCCTCGATTTACAGAACTTTTCTATACTAAGAATACACAAATACTTTTCATTAAAGTAGGATCATACAAAGGCACAGCTTGGCAGCCTGCATTTTTTTTTCTTTACTTGGCAACACTGGGTACTTCCCTCATGCCATTAGCTGTTATAGCCATTAGCTATATATTGTAAATATATGTAAAGATACATATATGTGTATATATATATCTTGATTTCTTTTTTTAAAGCTAAGCTAATAGCTCATGTTTCATCACTAACAAATCTACACACAGGTCACAGATATCCTAGTTGGGCTAACTATAACACACATACTATTGCCCCATGCCTTTTATTAAAGAGTTTAAAATCTTTCTTAGGAAAGACCTAAGAAATCAAAACTGTTAAACACCATTCTGTTGACACACAGAAGCAAGATGAAATCACAGGTATGACCCTTCTCTAGCCTAGACTAGAGGGGAGGGGCCTTTCCCAAGAAACCTGTGCTCTTCTGCCTCAGTTCCACTATGGCCATGGCCTCAAAAGCAGGGGAAAACATTTCTTTTACAAAATGGATGTCTAGTCGAACATACAGTCTGATTTTGAAAAGTCAAAAGATGAAAACCATAATTTTATAGCTCTTAACCCTCAAGGCAACCATAAAAATTTGTATTTCCTATAATCCCTTTTCAGAAAAAGGACATATGCAGTCATTTAACATGGTCCAACATTTCGGCTAATGGCACAAGGAAGCACACAGCGTTGCTACATGAAAAGAAAGCAGGCTGCCAAACTGTCTCTCTAGTATGATCCTGCTTTCATAAAAATTACTGGTGTATATCTTGGCATAGAAAAATTTTATGAGTATATATAATAAACCTGGTCTTAAAATACTGTGCAAGATATTACAAAAATGAATAAAAATACATTTTATTATCTTTCATTTGCTTTTCTTACACATTGCAACATTGATTTTGCCTTTGTGCTGTGCCAGTATTTTGGGGGTGAGGAATTAATTTATACCGCTAAACTCTAAAGATCCTCACTTGTTCATGGTTTGATTTCCTTCAGCCTTTCTTTATTTCAGGCTTAAGGAAATGATACTAAATTATAGGAGTAGATGAAGTCCATATACGATGGCTTTCTTTCTGTATAACTTTTGCAAAATAGGATCAGAAAATATAAGACATTCCTATATAAAAGAGTTTTCAGGAATCAGCATTATTCATGAAGAAAATGACAGATAAGAAGAACACATCATAATTTTCAGAGACAAAAAATGTTAAATTATACATAGAATTCATTGATAGACTTTACTATTAGGTATATTGTGCAGCGAGAAAACCTTGGGAAGGAGGAAAGCCTTGGGATTTATGATGTAAAGTAAAGAAACATTAGTTTAGGAAAGTGGCATATAAAAACTGAAAGTTTAACTGAATGCCAAATGGGATTTCCTAGCAGAAAGTCAGTGACACCCCAACATCTGATACATTTTCACTTCTTTCTATAGAAATGTGAGTTCCACAGTGTAAGATTCATTGCTAGCCAGCAGATAGCCACCAAATATAAACACTGCTTGAGTCATAACCACCACTATGGCTGCAACTGTGTTTAATGAGCATTTATTATGCATTCCACACACTGTGCTAAGTGATTTGCATACATGGTTATTTATGATCCTCACATTTCCTATATAAAAGCTTTTGGCAACAATGCAGTTTACATATGTTTCATCATGAAGAGGGCTTTTAGGGGTTTTCCTTTTTAACTTAACTATAAATAAGCATAATTATCTGAAAGTATCTTGTAATTTCACAGAAGTGTGTTCAGTTGTTTTAAATAATTGGAATTCCATTGTGCCTGCATGGGGATGTCCAACATGGTGGCAGAGGAAGACCCTGAATTCATCTCCTACAGACACACCGAATCTATCACTCTCTATGGAATAACTCCCACCTAAAAAGAACTGAAGACTAGCCAAGCTGCTTCTTCCACAACAAGGGAAAAATGGCCACATCAAGCCATGTAGGAAAGGTAGAAATGCAGTCTTACTAACAAGCTTACCCAGGACGCAGCGACTCACAATAGGGAAGGATCTCACAGGCTTAGAACACTCCACATCAGGCACGCCAACCCATGGGACCAGCACTACACAGATGAGGCCCCAAACATGGGGCTTATGTCTGGTGGGGGGTTGCCCAGGGCTATGGGGATCTGAGATCCTCCTGAGGGGCTCATGCATGGGTTCACACAAAGGGCATTCAGCACAAAGGCAGCACTTTGAGAGGTGACTGGATTATATGTGAAGGAGATTCAGCTGCTAATCTCAAAGATTCATGGGAATTTTGCTTGTGGATGGAGCTGCCGGAGAGTGCCCATTTTTGCACTCTTCCTCTACCTTCCTAGGGCAGGCAGGTGTGTGCAAACATAACATGGCTAAAACCCAGGTACGTCCCTCCCAGAATGCTCATCTCCAGCCCTGCTAAAATTGCAGGTGTGCCCGCCTCAGATGTTCTTTCCTGGCACAGGCATGTCCCACACCCAACACTCAGACTCGCTAAAGCTGATGGGTGAACTCAGTCCAGCCAGAGGCCACTCATCTGCCTGACTCTGGTGGCTGTGGAGGCCTGTGCTTCCAGGTTCACGGGTCTGTAACAGTTGGAAAGATCGTGCTGAATAGGATACCATATCCTGGGCAATACACAGACAACAACCTGAAATATACCCCCAGAGTACACATGAAAAAGACCCATTTGATTGTCCAGAAGCTTTCACCTGAGGGACGAGCTTCTAAAGGCTACAGAAGCACTCTCGAGGATATAGGCAAGGGGAACACTATCTGTGCACCCCCACCTCCCCACCTTGGCCTTGCTACAGCTCACTGGTATCTCCCAGAAAGGATCTTTTATACTTGACTGAAGCCCTGATTCTTGGCAACCGTCACCCAGGGTATACCTTCAGATCTCCTGGTCTAGAGGTCAGCAGGGTCTAGAAACGTGGTCCCACAGGATTGTGTAGACAATCACAAAGGGTCTAGAGATATCCAAGAGCTAAGGCAAAGTTGAAACAGACTGGTGGTTTTCAGAGGGGAAGAGGGTTAGGGGAGGGTGAAAAGAGTGAAGAGGTGGTAATTAGACTTATTGTGGTGATCACTGTGTAATGTATACAAATATTGAACTATGATGCTGTATACCTTATGCTAATATAATGGTACATACCAACTTTAGCTCAAATGAACAACCAAATCACCTGAAATTCAGACTACAAATGTAATTCAGTTTTTTACTTTGTATGTCAAAGGTTATTAGTTTCAAAGATTTTTCCTATTTTATAAGAAAGGGTATATTTAAAGTATATAGATCAAAAGGTAATTAAGCATTAATTGGTCTGGACCCCAAAGGAAATGAGTGGAGGAAAAGTCTCAGTTGTTAAAATAAGAAAAAAGTAAAATAAATAAATAAAGTGGAAATGGTGCTTGGGGCAAACTTCTTGGAATCACCACATAGGTTAAATTTATTGGAAGATGTGTATATAGTACTAATTATTATAAGAACTTTATTTATTATTATTTTTAAGTAGGCTCTATGCCTACTGTGGAATCCAATGTGGGGTTTGAACTCAAGACCTTCAGACCAAGACCCAGCTGAGATCAAGAGTTGGATGCTTAACCAACTGAGCCACCCAGGTCCCCCGAAAGTTATTTTTTTAAATGAGTATTCTATTTATGCACAATTATTATCCTATTAGCACTTTCCCCCATCTTATTTGAGAATACATAAGCACTGTAGCTTCTATGAAATCCTGAGCTAAAATCTTTTAAGGTATAAGGAGACGACTCTTCTGCTCCTTAGGCCCATCCTCATCGCCTGGAGGCACTTACTTTTCTCAAATGAAGGAGTCACAAGCCCACTGGCGCTTGTGTTTGCTGCTGGCTCAGTGGACGGGCAGTGTGACCCACCATTTCCCATGGAGCAGGAGCAGCAACCTATACAGATAAAAAAGCACAGGAGAATAAGGTCCAACAGAAATGGACCACATCAAGAGATGCCAAACCAAACTCAACCAAACCAGACAACACACCCACTCGTACACACACAAATTTCCCATGCAGCCACAATGGAAATGTGTTCACATGGTGTCTATCAAGAAGAATTTACATGTGCTTTGGAGGTTAACATTTAAAGAACAGCAGATGGAGGACTGGCTCCTTTATATATTGTCTCCTCATTGTATGACAAGGAGGAGTATTTTTTTTTCCATGCTGTGTTTATTAGTTACCACTGTGCTTTGAGAACTAAGAATTTGAACACTTTCTTCAAATACAGCTTTTATTTCATCACTCCTTAAAAAAAATGCACTAGTGCTCTATTGTTTACTGTGGTTAATTGAAACTTCTTGGCCTGAATTTGAAAGCTCCTGAGGACTTGGCCCCTCTTTCCCTATCCAACCACCCCCACTATCTAACAAGGTCTTTCCCTTCTTCCCAGACAATTCTTTGGTGTCCTCCATGAACCCCATGTCTGTTCAGGTGTGCAGATCTAAGTAGAGATGTGTGTAATTCCCACTCTTGTTAATTCCTTGAAATTCTCTCCTCCTTTATGTTTAGCTCGAGACTTTTCTTCTTTCAAGAAAGTGTTTCCTACTAGTGTTCAAAATGCAGTAAAAACAACCCTACTCTTATCTTTTCAGACATATGCTGCTGAAAATCTCTTGCTGGTTTATATGTCGGTTGGCTTACGGAAGTTCCACTGAGACATCTGCTATATAGAGTCATAATTTCTCCTCTACATAGTTGGAGGATGCATACAGTGCCCTTTAATTAATTAATTAATTAATTTAAGATTTTATTTATTTACTTGACAGGCAGAGAGAGAGAGACAGCAAGAGAGGGAACACGAGCAGGTGGTGCAGAAAAGGGAGAAGCAGGCTTCCCGCTGAGCAAGGAGCCCTATGTGGTATGTGGGGCTCGATCCCAGGACCCTGGGATCATGACTTGAGCCGAAGGCAGGATCATGACTGAACCACCTAGGCGCTCCATGCAGCATCCTTTAAATACAGATATAAGACATGGCGCTCTTTGACGTGGATTCTTTTTTTTTTTTTTTTTTCTGATGTGGATTCTAATAGAATAACTTCAGTGATAAACTGTATTAAAATTTAGTATTCTAGGAAAAAAGGAATAATGCCTAGGTTGAAATTTTCATTGATAATATGATTTAATTCTTCAGCAGTATTCTTAACAGAAAAAGGTTTCAAAATATAAAAACTACAATCTATCCTAAGCTATTAGAAGTGTCTATATTTAAGATAATGATGCCCTCTCAAGGTTAAAATAGAACCACAGAATAATAGAAAAGAAAATACAGAGATAATCTGGCGCAGCCCTCCTATCTTCAGAAGTTTGAAGGCTTAAGTCAGCTAAGATGAAATTGTTCAGAAAGGAGATATAAAGCCAGCCCATTCCAATGACATACGTACAGGGCACGCATGTGGGTACTCACACGTGATCACTGCACCACAAAAAGTGTGATGGCAGTTTTTATCTTCTAATATCAGAAGGGTATATAACTAGCCTATTAGCCTTTTATTTTATAGCTAAACTTTTGCTCTCATTTTAAAATGGACTAATTTCCCTTTTAGTCATAATTCTAACCTTATAACATGTGCAAATCATGGGTCTCTGACAAATGTGTAGCAAGGGGTAGAGGTGAGCGAACTATCTTGGATAACCGAGATTTTGGGAGGTCAGGCTGGACATCAAACGTGTTATGTGTTAATACTACTAGCAAAGCAGAAGACAGCAGGATTTGCAGAAGGAGAAGAACCACACTGGCCCCCTAGGCACATGGGTGAATAGGCAAATAAACAAGTACTTTGCCATGGCAATTTGTAGAGTAGCTTCAGAAAATCATGATGTAGGGGCACCTGGGTGTCTCAGTTGGTTAAGCGTCTGCCTTGAGCTCAGGTCATGATCCCAGGGTCCTGGGATGGAGCCCTCCCCCATCCCCTCATCCCCCCTTCCCACATGTGCTCTCTCTCTCTCAAATAAATAAATAAAATCTTAAAAAAAATCATGGTGTAACTTATCCAGTCAAGCATCTATCCATCCATTAACAAATATTACTAAACACTTATAGTAAGACTGATACTATGTTGGTGCTGAGGCTATAATGTTGGGCAAATCACATGCCCTTGCTCTCTCCCACTCTCTCTCTCAAAATAAGTAACTAAGTCTCTAAAAATAAAATATAGGTAATGGTGGCAGCAAAAGGCTCTGGGCTTAAGACACCAGCAGGTGTCTGTAGCCAGTTCTGAAACACTCATGGAGGAAGAAGACACAGAGAGCCAGCCAAGATCCTTTATAGGATCACTGTAGGTGTCCACAAAGGAAGTGAGGAAGGCGAAGGTGCTGGGCAGCATCACAAAAGTATTCTAGACTTAGGGAAAGCAACTTAAAAAATTTTAGTGAAAACATCAAAAATAGAATCCTTGAACCTCTATTTTAAAAGGGAAAATCATCAAAAGGGCTTAAAAGAATCAAATTCTGATGCTGAAATTACAAAGGATCTAACAAAAAAAATGAGCGAGCACCCTAAATAATATGAACTAAGGAGTCCTGACAGAGGCAGGGATAATGGTATAAGTCGGGGGGTGGCAAACTACAGCCCTATGTGTCCTATAAAGAAAGGATTACCAGCATCAGATATGGAAACTGAGGCACAGGGAACTTGCTCAATATCAAAGAGCAGTAAACTGTGAAGTCCAGATTTGAACCCAGGCAGTCTGGCTCCAGCCCCTGTTTTTAGCCACTGTCCTCTCTACTTTCAGTTTCACATGGAGGAAGGAAGAGAGGGAGGAAGAGGCAACATAAAATGGTAAGCTCTGTGGGATTTTCCTCGTTTAATGACGAAGATCGTTAAAATTTTTAAATCTTTCTCTCTTTTTTTTATCATTCACTTATTGACATTTACAATTAAGAGATGTCATCCCTCTATGCCACAAAGTCTCTGAGAAAATAGGTACCAGCTCTTACACTCCCCAGAACAATGTTTTATGTCTGTAAAATCTCCACATGGACCAATGAACCCAAAATGCTTACTCTATTGCTGAGTTCCCTACACTGAGCTGAAGCAAATCCCACAACAGTTAACACTTACTAACAAAGTTATTAGTTAGGAGTGTATTTTCATGTATAGAATGGGCAAACATTTTCTGTCAAGGACCAGGTGATAAACATTTTGGGCTTGCAGGCCCCTGGGTCTCTGGTGAATGACTGAACTCGACCAACATAGCATGAGAGCAGCCCAGGGACAATATGTAAATGAATGAGCACAGGTGGTTTTGAATAAAAGAGTATGATCATGGACATTTAAAGTTCATATAACTTCCAAGTTTTAGAAATTTTCAGGAACTTTTCTTCAGCCCTTTAAAGATGTAAAAATTATTCTTCGTTCTTGGGCCACATAAGACCAGGTGGTGGATCACATTTGGCCCGCAGGCTATAGTTTGCCTCTTTCTGACTATTACTGGCCCTGCCTCACCAGGCCTTCTTGAGTTCATTTGCTTGCCAGTGCTCACCTGATACAATACAGTCATATTAATTAACAAGTGTTTTAAGTGCTCAGTTTCCTATAAAGGGACTTCCTTCAGTTGTTACTTTCTCCTAAACCCTCTGGTCCAAAGAAGTCTTAGGATCTAACGTAAGATTATCCTCATAAAAGATTTAGAAATGGGACTCTCACAAACAACTTGCAAGCTCCATTACATTACTCAAGTCCCTCATTTGACAAATACCCATGAATTTGAGATAGAGTTCAAGAAAGTTCCCTGAAGCAAAACACTTAGGATACAGGCTATATGGGCATGGAGCAGCTTCTTTATATGTCAGGATCATACTTGTTTCTGGGATAGAATCTGTAAAAGGTTCCGGTTCGTTTGCTGGCCCTGATCTCTCTTCAAAGGCGGCGTTCCCAGGCTCTGCTGCTTTGTGGTTCTGAGACTGGTCGAACCCTTCATAGCGTCCTGCTTGGGTGGTGCGGTTCATACACATGAGTGATATGCCGGCTATCACGATGCTGCAGAACAGGATGACCGCTGTGATGACCATCTGCCAACATTGCAAACAGACATTAGGCCACCTTTCACAATTCCGGCTTGACTGCCTTAGTAGCACTCCTAAAGGGAACTGCTGTCTGGTGGGAAAGGCAATCTCTCCACAGGTATAAATGCCCTGGAACAGTGGTTCTCAAAAAGGAGTAAGAATATTAAAGGGAGCAAGTTACTTGAAGAGAAAATAAGATTTCTAGTGGCTTCTTTCACTCTCCATCAATGTCACTGGTTTCCTCTGTAAGTAAGCCAAGTGACTGTTTACACACCTCTTTGTTTCAGGTTTTGCTTGCTTTAATATGTCATTTAGGCGTACTTTAACTGGAGACTCTGTTATGGTAATAATACTAAATATAATTCTGGCTAATATTGTGTACTAACATATGCCAGCACTAGTCACAGTCTTTTACACATATAATCTTATTTACTCTCACAACAACCCAATAAAATCAAAATTCACAAAACAAAAAAGAGGATAAGAAATCAAAACCTTTGGAAGTTTCTTTCTTTTTTTTTTTTAAACACACATCCTTCCTTGCGTCCTAACCCTAGAGAATTCTGATCAGTAGATACGCTATTGCTTCTCAAGCACATTTTCCCCCAGATACTTATTGTTCTGAAATTTATAATAGGATTGAAAGTCAAGAACATGGCTTTTATTACTACTGCTAACTTATTAAATAGCTTTAAATTAATCACTCTTTCCTCCAGTACAAGAAACATGATTCATAAGTGGGTTTAAGAAGACCCACTTCAAGCATTTGGAAATCCTCAACTAAAAACGGATGTAGACCTACAAAATCTTTACCTCAGTTTGAGGTGTGACTTAACAAATTGATACAGGATCACCAGTGGGATATACAATAAATTGGAATAGATTTTCAAAATAACTTTTAAGGTGAGTATAGCAAAACACAGGAACAAGTGAAAAAGAGGTGTTCCCAAGAACAGAACTGTGAATAACCTCTTCCTACCTGCTCCTTTCCATAGAAGAAGGCCGAGTCAATGCTATCTCCATTATGTTTTCCAGTTATCAGAAGAATACCAACAAGGAGAGCAGGAATTCTGTAACAAGGTTTAGAGAGAGAACAAGAAGATGCATAGTAACTGTATATGGAAACATATAAGCAAACAGAAAACTATCAACTTACCCCCAGCCAGATATTATGATGATTCCAACAGGAATTTGTACACTTTCTCTCTTTTTCAAAAGAAACAAGGAAATTGCCAGAAGGCCTAAGAACAAGAAACAGAAATTGGAAGGCAGATAATTACTCTCTATGTTGATCAGACCTCATAGAACTTTAACCAAGTTTATTTCAATGGTAGTCTGTGATTTAGGCCCCAGAATTTACTCTTTCTAAATAAATACTGTCCCCAATATTTTGAAGCAAGGTTGTTTCAAAATCATTCGTGTTTTCCTTCCTGTATGATTTCTTTACTCAAATCTTGTTTTATATATGAGGAAGATTTCAAAAGCTCAAATCAGTTTATTCTTTTGACTGGTGTTCAGAATCCATATATTTGTTAAAAAAAATCGAACTGCGTACAGAACAAATATAAAAATAAGAACACCCTCACTCTGCCCGTGCTAAGAAAGTATAGGCAGTTCTTATCCAGGTTTAGTTTTTGGAAAATGCCCCAAGTCTAAATGACAGACCTTAATACAAACATAATGTGAACTTAAAACAAAAATAAATATTTTAAAACTCTTGAGCATTCCTTTTATCTTAAACCCAATTATTTATACAAGTAACATTCTATTTAATAAATCCTACATAGTTACAGAATCTTAGAACTTCAGCGTTGGAGGGATCATTATTTTAAATTAACACCTTCTTTTTGTAGACACGGACACAGGGTTTGCCCAAGCCACATAGCCAGCAGAGGGCAGAGCAGGACTACAAACTCTTTATCAGTTTTCCTAAAACTCAGATCCATGGACCCCCTAGGGTTCTTAAGACGTATTCTGCAAGATTTAGACATTTCTGTGAGAAATTTTAAGTCTATTTGGTATATTTTCAATGATAATCATCTAAGATACCCATCTTATAACCAAAGCACTGTCTCATGATTTCAGAGCTAACATTTGGTTTAACATTAAGTGTGAGCCAAATGAGGGCCAAATATCACAACACATGGTCCACGTGAACGTTCTGTGGCAGTCTGAAGAGAGAAAAGCAGTGAGATGAACCAGGTCATAAGCCCACACATGAAAGTAAAGGCAAACCATGCTAAAAATAAAAAATTAAAAAAAAAATCCTAACCAGAGAAATGAGTTCCATTTTACATTTGAAGTTATGATTCAGATTAGCAAAACAAGATTCTTTGTCATGTCGTGAATGTCGCTAATTAGAATTACTGAGTTTGTAGCTGGGACTCTCATCTGTGAATCTGCTTCGGTTTTAAAATTGCATATTAGCTGTATATTAGGAATTCATACCCAGACCCAAGACTGTATAGATAAAGTAACAGTGTGTTAGAATAATACAAATGAACACTGAGGCTCTTGAGAAATGTTTTTCTTTACGGAGAACCCACACCTCAAGATAAGAGACACTCTAATACCACTGCTCCTTCCTAAATGCATGTGTGCACTCCATAGTTGGGGGTTTTCAACGTGCCAGGGAAACAAGGTACACAACAGTGTGCCGACTGTTATTTATGGTAGTGACGGCACTCTTCAAAGTTCTAAAGGTCATCATTCTTCCCTTATGCAAAGACTGATCTACAAACGGGCCCAGGCTAGCCCTGGACCTCGCTTGGGTTGCTGGCGGAAGCTGTGAGAGTTCCTGCCGGAATCGATTAAACGCTTTGAGCCTCATTGAACTCCTTTGAAAAATAAAGGACTTATATTACACCAGTGTTTCCAAAGTGTAAGGCACTATACATTGTATAAGGGTGAAATTTTTTGACTAGTTTTGTGTTTATTTTAACATGTGTGTGAAAAACTAGCACATGACACCTGGGATTTTATTATGATAAGGCTCAATTTATTTAAGTTAAAAACAAGTGAATGAATTTTTCGGGAAAAATAAAAAAAAGGACAAGTAGCATGCAGATATAGCAAAAATTGTGAAGATGGTGTGCAAATGGGTGAAACTGAAAATGGCTGAACAGGATGACTTAAAAAGACACTTTTGGTCTAAAATTCTGTTTTAGTCTAATAATTTCACGGTTTAAGTGTACCTTCATTGGGTTCCAGGAATTCAGAACAATGTCTCCGGATAGATTTTGACATGTGTGCTTAAAGAGGATTTCACAGACACCTGGGGATTTCTGATACACTGATCTATTTGCTGCTTTCCTATTCACATGGTAAATTTAGCCTTAATAAATCGAAGTATTTAAGATCAAGTTGCCCATCTGTACTTGGGAAAAAAAGTCTGCAGGCTCTTTTACTTGACATCTCCTGAAAACTCTTATGCTACACAAGATATGTCACCAGCTAGATTCCAAGACCTGGCCTTTACTGCTCACCTGCTTGTACCCACATACCTTTGCCCCACATTTTTCCTGAAGTTCTTCTTTCCAGCTTAATTCAGGCAAAGGACCCCATGGGCATCACATCGCGTGATGCAAACCGAAACTACCCCTCAAGCAATGGAGGAAGCAACAGATGGCACAGACTACCCAGACCAGGTTGAGCAAAAGCCCCGACTCACACCTGTGCAGGTAGACCATAAGTGACCTTGGGATGACCAACAATTACCTTTAACCTCCTTCTAGCAGTAAAACTTCCACCAAAGGAGGAGCTCAAGCCTCATTTACAGAACACACAATGCCCGGACAGGCACTTCTCCTTGGGACGCACGTGTGACCTAATGCCCACCTCCACACATGCGATAAAAAGGCTGCCCTTGCTAAATATTCACCCTAACCCTAGACAAAAGGAACCCAGTCACCCTTGCTCGGGAGCCACAGCTTTGGAAGTTATCCCCCATGATCTCCTTATTTGCTGCAAACAAATTTTCCTTTGTGGGACAACTCACCTGGTGTAGCTTCTACCTGGGACTCAACAAGGAGCTAACTCATGGTGGTTTGGTTACAGATGTTTGCTTTTAAAAAGCACACACCTTCTCTTGTTGGCACTGAAGTTTTCATTCTCGAACTCCTCAGTACATTGTTGCTTCACTTCAAAAGGTTATTGACTTAGATGAGCCCTGCTTTTGATCTTGAAGGCATGAAATCAAAGGGTTGCCCCTCGAAGCCACTTCCTGACCACCTGCCTCCTCACAGTGGCTCTGACCAGCCCTACCACGCTACAGTTTCCTCTTCTGTGCCATTGTATAGGTTCTCGTTTGCGGTATGAATACAAAACAGCCCCACAGATGTTTCGCAAACTTACCAGAATGTATGCACCCAAATTAAACACTATACTTCAAAATGGCAATATGCTAAAATGTTTTACTTTCTTTTTTGGAGCCAGTTGAAATGAGAAATACTCTTTCTTCCTGGGTACACTTGTATTTCCATACCCTTTTATTCCTTACTTTTCTATAACCGCTTTCCCTGCTGTTTAATAATATAGCTCTTGTTGTTGACTGCCTACCGCATAGCTGGCATAAATACCCGTATCTCATTTAGTTTTCAAATAATTCTGTAAGGTGTGATAACCCAGTGTCTCAGATGAGGAAACCAGGATTGCAAAAGTTAAGCTATCTGCTGAAGGCAGAGCCAGATTTTTCACTCAGTTCGGTTGGACTCTGATAGTGAGCTCTGAGACATACCTCACGTGCCTCATACTTCTCCACCGGTTCTCTTCCTCTTTTCTCCACTTGCCTCTAGTACCTGATCTCTTGCTCTTTCCAAAAGGGAGCTGTGCTGACCATGGCCTAGAGCCAAAGATCCTGCATCCAGGCAGAAATAAGAGTACTATTTCTCTATACCATGGAAACGGAACTTGGCTTTGCACACTGCCTATGCTAGTGAGCATAATGGCCTGAGAGAACACATTAGTCCTGGATTACTAGACTTCAACTAGCTTCCTCATGATGGAAGACCTAAATTACCACTCATGATCCATCTTACCTGTCCACAGATAGGTGCTATAGAGAGAGCTGTACAATAAAACAAACACCAGAATTTGTCCAACAAAATTTTTTTCTTTAACGAAATTCCATATTATCATTCCAGCACAGACGATAGACTGCAGAAAAAATTACAACAAAGTCAGTCATATTCATGTGAGTTGGACAAGGGTTTTATTCACAGCAAATTTATTATAATGATTCATTTTAAATGACTGCTGAATAATTATCATGCTAGTTATACTAAAACTTCAAAGTTTATGATAAAAACCCTTCTTATAGTCTTTAATAGTATACATATTCAATTGAAACAAACAACATTCTAAATACTAACATTATATTTAGTAATGGTTTACTTTATAAAAAATGCTAAACCTCTTTCCATTATAATTTGAGACATGCAAAGATTTGACTAGAAGAATAAGATTGTGAGAGGGTTCAATTTTCAATGATTTAGTTATTTCTATTAAAAATGCAAAATTATTACTGAATGCCATTATTAGCCTCAACTTTATACAGCTCAAGACCTACTGTGGTGTAGAGGTTAGGAATAAATTAACTATAATCAAGTTGTAATTGATTGCAATTGGTAAAAAATACTTTCAACATAATAACTGGATAAACTAAACTCAGTCAAATAATTTTCTCTCCTACAGTGGAATAATCAGTGAAAAAAGCATAGTTCTAAGTATCTGAATGTTTACTAACCTGAGCGATGAGTAAATTAGTTGTAAGCATATGAGGGAGCTGTTTATATTTCTTACTCAAAAGAAGAATAGCCAGAGACCAGATCTTAAAGACAAAAGGTTCAAAAATTATTCAGGTTTCTTAACCTTTGTAACTTCTTATCAAATAACTCATTGATTAGCTTCTTTAGAGCATTCTCTTTATCTTGGTTCAGAAAGAAATTCTAATATATTATTTACTTTAATCTGCCTAGTTCCCCAAAGAGTATTAAGGTAAATTACCATATCCAAAGTAAAATTAATAGCATGGAGATGCAATAACACAGATGCACCTGGTGGGTATCATGCTAAGTGAAGTAAGTCAGACAGACAAACACAAATACTATACCATTTCACTTCTATGTGGAATCCGAATAATAAAGCAAATGAACAAACAAAACAAAACAGAAATAGACTGATAGATACAGCAAACTGCAGGTCACCAGAAGGGGGAGGAGCTGGGTGGGCAGTGAAATAGGAGAGGCAGACTGGAAGTACGATTATAAAATAAGTCCTGGAGATGCACTGTACAGCATAGGAAACACGGTCAATAACATCATAATAACTTAGAATAGTGATTAAATGGTACCTGGGCTTATCATGGGGATCATTTCATAATGTATAAAAATATTGAATCACTATGATGTACTCCTGAAACTAATACTTAAACATCATTTATATTTTGGGGAAAACAAAGCATGGAGAGATCTGATCATAAATTAACTGTTCAAAAATGATAGGGTCTGCATGCCTGGGTGGCTCAGTTGGTTAAGCCTTTGGCTCAGGTAATGATCCTGGGGTCCTGGGATGGAGCCCTGTATCAGGTTCTTTGCTCAGCAGGGAGCCTGCTTCTCCCTCTGCCTGCCTCTCCCTTTGCTTGTGCTCTCTTCTCTATGACAAATAAATAAATAAAACCTCTTTTTTTTTTTAAAGATTTTATTTATTTATTTGACAGAGAGAAACACAGCCAGAGAGGGAACACAAGCAAGGGGAGTGAGAGAGGGAAAAGCAGGCTTCCCGCCGAGCAGGGAGCCCGATGTTGGGCTCGATCCCGGGTCTCCGGGATCATGACCTGAGCTGAAGGCAGTCGCTCAACCAACTGAGCCACCCAGGTGCCCCTAAAACCTTTTTAAAAAATGACAGGGTCCTTAAGAATCAATGCCTTCCCAAGGCCATGTTCTAACTTCCCCTACCTTGGGTAGCTGGGGTAGGACACAGGACTATTCAGGAAAAGATCCTTAGTGGGAGATGCAGCTACAGTGCACTCTTCTAAGTTTTCTTCTTTTGATTCCACCATTGCCTCATGAGGTATCTAAATTCCAGGCAGTCTGACTTCAAACAATGCATATAGCCCACCTTAAGACAAATTGTCTTGCATTCTTCATATTTATAAGGATTGGGTTTCTATTCCCCCTCTAAAGTGGCCAGCTAGGTATGCTGGTTGATTCATTCTTTCTGCTCCCCTCCCTATCAATCAAAATTTATATCATCTCTGTCCCTGGACTGTCCTCTGATCAAAGAGTACAGATTTTTTTTTTTTAATTTGACATGTCACAGGTAGGCAGAGAGGCAGGCGGGGTGGGGGGAAGAAGTAGGCTCCCCGCTGAGCAGAGAGCCCAACTAAGGGCTTGATCCCAGGACCCTGAAATTGTGATCTGAGCTGAAGGTAGAAGCTTAACCCACTGGGCCACCCAGGTGCCCCAAAGAGCACAGATTTTAAGAATACATAACAGAAGTGAAATTTCCTAAAAATTACACATTTATTTGTTGTCCATGTATACGTTCACCCCTACCTCCTTCCTTTAACAGTAAAAGTTGCTTTTTTTTCCCAGCCAGAATGTTGCTTGAATTCCATAAGCAACTTGAGCTACAACTCTAGTTGTTAAATGTTTAAGTATTTAATTTGAACTAGATTTATCCAGAAAGCTTCATTAGCATTAAATGGGTGGTTGGACAATCCCTTCCCACCCATGATTCTACAATTAGCTAATACTAGTAGTATTCGTAGAGTGATTTGCCATTTGCAGATGTTTTTCACATATATTGTAATATGTAATCCTTAAAACAACCCATGGAAATAGGTAAAATTAGTATCTCTATTTCCTAGCTGAGAAAACTGGAGCTTAGAAAGCCTGAGACACACAGCTAGTTGGTGATAGGGCCAGGAGCCAATCCAGGTCTGACTAAATCTCATGCCTCTTCTGCTACACAACTCTTACTCTCAAAAGGAAAGACACAACTCAGAAGACTGGTATTACACTTTATGGGCAGGTTTTATTTTCCTCTATGGCATAGGAGATTTTTTAAATATATTTTTAAATCCCTAACTTTGTTACCAAGTTATTTTCAGACTCATTCTGCGGTTTTCATTCATATTTACAGTGAAACGTACTTACCAAAGAGACAAGGCTGATAATACTTATATCAAAACTAACATTCTGGATGGCATATGCTAATGGCTTAGGGTCCATAGTGGGAAAAGTTAGTAACCAGGCAGAAACATACATGATTGGTGCAGACACAAATGTACTTATTACCATCCCTGAGGTTATCTGCAAAAAATTAAATCAAATTGAGAAAAGAATCATAGTCTTAATTAAACAGTGACTCTACATTTTAAATAGCCACAGCACACTAAGGCATTCTAAAATAAAAGCCAGAGTCAGTAAAAAGACATCATAAATTCCAGCATGTTCTCTAATACTATATTCCCCCCTTCTGAGAGTCCTTAAAAGAAAACACACTTAAGTTCCCTTGGCTCCTCTTCCATTCTATGCTCAATTAATATTTGCACATAACTAGAACTAGACATCCCAAGCTGATGGTTATCTTCTGGGTTCTAGAAAGTAAACCATATTAATGATCTAATTAAACTGATGACCAGTTTCCTTCCACACTATTTCATAAAATATAGAACAATAAAATTCATTTGAAAAAAAATACCAGGTAAACATTTTAATGATTAAATACATTTTATACAAAATACATTTACACAAAAACAGATTAAATAATGGAACTAACCTCTGTTAAACAATTTAGTTCCTTCAGGTTATATTTTGAAAACATTTAATGCTATAGATAACACGTGCAATATGCTTACACACTGTTAATAATTTGGTGTTAATTGATTTTAGGCATTTACTGCAATTGATTATGTGGTGTTTTGCATCTAGTGAATTAATAGTGAATGGAACAGATTTTTTTTTACCCAAATTTCAAAAGTTGCCATTCTATAAATAACCTTAGGCTTCAGCATTAGTACAATAATAAAATATTTAAAACTAAAAAAGACTAATGAAAAAGTTATGCCTGAGTAAAGATTCCAGATTAAATAACTATTACCTGATGTTGCATGATTGCCTCCTAATTTACAATGAAGTAGCTTTCACATATCAAATTCTCATAAAAGAAGGCTGATCACGCTGTTTTAAAAATTCATTTTTATACTAACCGTGCAATCAAACTTAGAAAGTAGTATATACCTTTTCCAGGGAGGGAGACAAACCATAAGAGTTGCTTAATCTCAGGAAACAAACTGAGGGTTGCTGGGGGGTGGGATAGGGGAGGAGGGACAGGGTCAGTGGGTTATGGAAAAACATAATAATAAAAAAAATTTTTTTAAAGTAGTATATACATACAATCTCTACTTCCATGTTGAACTGTGTTGCAAAGATAGCCACTCCCGGGGCTACAGGAAAGACACCATACAGAAATGCATAATTTGATAAACTTGTGTGGTTCACTCCACTGTCACCCTTGTCCAAGAGTTCCACCATTTCTCTGCACAGAAGTGGCAGCACCAGGCTGAAAAAACAAGAAATGTGTCATTCACTTGACATCAAAGTACACTGGTCCCCAAGGGGGCGACTGTTCTAGTGAACTTGGCATTAGCTTATTCTTCTTCTTCCGCCCAGAAGGTGTATCTATTTGCATGCACATATTCTCTACATGCCTACTTATGAACATTTTGACAGAATCAAGAATTCAACTTGGAGCCACTTAGGTATAACAATAGTCTAAAAAATGCTTTCAACATCAGGGATTAGGAGGGGAAAAAAAAACTCAGCTTTGGTTCTACAAATAATTTTCTCTCAAAAAAAATTTTTTTTCTCAAAAAATTTTTAAAAGTTGTAACTGTAGCTGCTGTTTCTTGTTTCCTCTACTACAAAATTGAAATGTTAAAAGAAAAAAAACGACTGATAATCTGCACAAACATTTTTCAAGAAATTACTAAACTTCATTTTGGAAAGAACCCCTGATCTTTATTACAATTTGGGGTTTGAATGGTTCAGGTATTGATAACAGCGCGGCTCAATTAGGTTCTGAAAGCCAACAGAAAAATAGGATCTTACAATTACCTCTTCATCACCATAAAGACAAAAGAGCTGGTAGAGGGAATTGAAACAACTGAGGTAGAGCAGAAAAGTAGTGAAATCCAGACCTGCTTGAGAGTCAATTATTAAATCCTTCAGGATTCCATAGAAAGAGCATATAAAGGAAGCGGAGCTAATGAAGCTTTCCTCTAAAAAGAGTTGATAACATTGCCATAGCGGCACCTAGAGATATACTCTAGTATGGATACAAAACTGCTCTTACATATATTTTTTAATTGAAAAAACATATAGGTATCTAACAGGGATCTAAGGGAACTAATAGGGATCAAAGACCCAGAAAAAAATATTTTTGTAAGAAAAAAAAATTTTAAAACGAGAATATTTAAATGCTACCTGTAAGTTGAAGCTGACAATACTCAACATTAGAACCATATTTATGACTGCAGTAATACTAATACTTTGTTTCCAAGAAGCATAATACCACACCATAAATAATTTTCAAAAGTTATATTTATTTTTATCACTTTGAAAATATAAACACTATTTCATATTACACTGCTTTCATGAATTTAACTGTCTATATAAGAGCTAATTTCAACAGTTAAGTATGATATCCCAAGTGCCTTGGGGGAGTGTCGCAGTAAAATTCTATCACATGCACCATGAACTATAACTCCGTTATAATGAACTAAGTAAGCTGAAGAACTGTTAACTAAGGAACTGATAAAAACTTTATTTGATAAGCTAGAATCAGATAGTTGAGTATAATCATTTGTACGGACTTCTCTATTTAGAAAGTTCAACCACCAACAGAATTATAAAATATTTTCTCCAAATGCGTGAAAAAAACCTTATTCAAAATTATTGTTTTCATCATGACCAATAGGGTTGTTTTTTTTTTTTTTTTGAAGATTTTATTTATTTGACAGAGAGAAACACAGCCAGAGAAGGAACACAAGCAGGGGGAGTGAGAGAGGGAGAAACAGGCTTCCCGCCGAGCAGGGAGCCCGATGTGGGACTCGATCCCGGGTCTCCGGGATCATGACCTGAGCCAAAGGCAGTCGCTTAACCAACTGAGCCACCCAGGTGCCCCGACCAATAGGGTTTTAAAAGATTTGGAAAACTCAGGCATTCTGTAAAATTTCCTTTAAAAATATGATCAGGAACATTAGGAGATATTAAGTAAAATTAAATAACAGTTAACAGGAAACCAATAGTCTTTATCTTCCGGCAGTAAAACGGAAAGAATAACCTACACAAAATAAGGCAATAACTTTCCACAACATACCAACATCACATTTTCCTTTAAATGACAACTGTTCAGAAGGTAGTATTACTATCAGATTATTTAAAAGAGAAAACAGTTGCAGAAACATCTCATGAACTGGGTAAACAAGGTTTTCACAAAGTACAGTCCCCAAGTTAAAGAAATGAAACTTACAGTTTAGCTGTGATGAGAAGAATTAGTACAACAAATGCTGACTTCTTCAGTTTCTTTATTTTCCCCACCATTGTAAGACCAAGATAAAATAGAGCTGCTCCTGAGAAAGAATTTGCAAGTCCATCAAGAAAATTTTCCATATATACAGGCACCTTTTGATCAAGAATAAAATTGAAGGCAATGCCAATGAAAACCATAAATACTATTGGGTTCTGTAATACACGTAGAAGTCCAAGTCCTACAATTTTCACTTTGTTTTGAGAAGCATTTTGAGTGTCTTTCCACTTCTGGATTTCACAGAAGATGAATCCTATAGGGTTCAACATCATAAGAGATATTGGTGCCACCAAGTAAATGTACTGGAGATATTCTGGGTATGTAGTTTGATATAAAGCTTCAACTGCAAAACATGAAATAAAATTGCTTTAAAATGATTACCACAGAAATGCATTAATAAATTGTATACATAATGTTTTCCATGCTTAATTATAACATACTGTAAATTAATATAAATAGTACACAATGACTTCATTAGATATTTAGCCTATGAAATGATGATCAACTTTAAAAAATTACTGTTAGTGAGTGGTGCCTGGGTGGCTCAGTCAGTTAAGCATGTGACTTCGGCTCAGGTTATGATCTCAAGGTCCTAAGGGATAGAGCCCTATGGCAGGATCCCTGTTCAGCGGAAAGTCCACTTCTCCCTCTGCCCCTCCTCTGCGCCTCTCTTCCTCTCTCTCAAATAAAATCTTAAAAAAAATTATTGTTCATGAAACCTACTATTTTTAGTAATAGCAATAGTAATTTTATAGTAATTTTAATAGTAATAGTAACAAGGTGGTTTGATTCCCTTGAGAGTGGTTTCACTGGAATGGTGAACCCAAGCCAGACTACAGCAGGTGGAGGAGAGAGTAGGAGACAATGAATGAAATAATGAGCACTGAAGGGATAGAGTCCAAGCTATTATGGAAAAGAAGTGAAGATGGCAGATGGCTCTTAGATAAAAAGCAGAAGAGTCAGGGACTGGAGGTCCCCCTGAAGTTCAAAAATGACATGCAGTTCGAACATGAGGAGTTCAGAGTAAGTCATATAGTTGAGCTACTGCACTTAATATGTCCCAGATGCCTAGGTCCAAGATGTGCCATGGGAGTTGTGGCTGAAAGGGACTAGAGGAAAACATCACTGGCATTGGAGAAGTCAGGGACTGAGAAGGGAAAGCCTTTAATGGGTGGTTCACATGGATGCTAACGTCAAACAAGAAAATGGCAGGAGGGTGCCTGGGTGCCTCAGTGGGTTAAAGCCTCTGCCTTCAGCTCAGGTCATGATCTCAGGGTCCTGCTCAGCAGGGAGCCTGTTTCCTCAGCTCTCTCTGCCTACTTGTGATCTCTCTGTCAAATAAATAAATAAAATCTTTAAAAATAAGTAAAAAGAAAAGAAAATGGCAGGGGCGCCTGGGTGGCTCAGTGGGTTAAGCATCTGTGTTTGGCTCAGGTCATGATTCCAGACTCCTGGGATTGAGCCCCATGTTGGGATCCCTGCTCAGTGGGGAGCCTCTTCTCCCTTTCCCTCTGCCTGCTGCTCTACTTGCTTGTACTCTCTCTTCTCTCTGTCAAATAAATGAATAACCCCCCCCCTTTTTTTAAAGATAATGGCAAAACTTGGGAGTCAAGAAGATGACAATGAGCCAGATATTAAAGTCCTCACTAAATGAGGAGGAATGATCAGAATGACATCAGCAGATGACAGCAATGAGGATGAAAAGACTAGGTAAGGCAGTACAAAGCCCAAAGAAGCAATTCCTACAGAACAGCAGAGATACAAGGTATCTATGAGGACACCAGCTCTGCCTACATGTAGGATGCAGGTGAATAGAAAACAAACAGTTGTAGGAGAGGAATGAGAGGAATTGAGAGGAATGAAAAGGAATGAATTTTTTAGGAAGACCTAGTGAAAATGCCGAAGAATTAGGAATGAAAAGGTAGATCTAAGGAACTTTTGGGAGGGGAATACAATAGAGTCATGTGAGTACACATCTAACTAACACAAATTCAGCTACACTCTCTTAGGAAAACAAAAGATTCATTTTCTTCCCCATAAGGCACGTTCCCAAACTCAAACTAAATATATCATTTGTTCACTGAAGAAAAACAATGCTAGAGAAAAAAATCTGGCTGTGTTAGACTTATGAAAAACAGCACAGTATACACAAAGTACGTATACTGTATTGTGTTTGGTGGATGATTTAAGGGACTTTTCGAGGATGTGACCATATGTGATGACTTTAGAACCTAACCAGTGCATAAAATGACGCTCCTTGGAAGGGGCTAGGTGGGTTGGATTAGACTTCTAGCTGTTTGCTGGTAGACATGACAGTTGGTGGCCTGGTCTTGAATTGATGGGAGCAACTTAGAGCCTTGGAGTAAGCAACCTGGTCTCCAGGCACATTTTTGGCAATGAGTTCCAAAATTCAAGCTAATACATATAAAGGATGATTCATAGATGATTGGAGGCTGAGAAAGAAAGATTAACAACAACAAAAAAGAATAGCCACAATCACTTGCAAAGACAGAAGTAATCATGTGAAAAAAATGTAAAAGATTAGATTTCTCAGTTTACATTAAGATAAAGTTACACAGGTAGGAAAATACATTTGTTTACTTACTCAGGATACATAAGTTCAGTTAATGTCACGCACAGGTCCTGTTAAAGTTATGTAACTAGATTATATAACCTTTAGAGGTCTACCTGGTTCTAATTAGCTAAAACCTACTTTTGTGTAGGATTCCATTCCCTTTTTATTTTTCAGCTAAGCACCTACAGAGGTCTATAATATCCGTGAACTGAAGCAAACGCTAAATAAAACATATTTGATTACATAAAATTTCACAAATTCTTCCCACTGATTTCCAAATTAAATATACGAGCTTTGTATCTCTTAGGTTTTCTTTCATGTTTCATAAGGTTTCATCTTTTAAATAAAAACAAATCATTTTTGAAAACTATTTCTAGACCCCTCCACTCCTTCTGAACAGATATTCCATCTCTAAGAGAAAGGCTTCCATACCTACACACCACTCACTTTTTAAAATAGAGATTATACTTTGGAAAAGCTTTGTGTTTTCAATCTGAGTTCAGGAATTTTCCCAAGTGGTCAAAATAAAATACATAAGGTATTTCCTTTGACAACCTTCAGCACACAAAGCCCCTTAGGTTAATGCATTTTTCCAGAAATTTACTTTCCGGGCACTCTAGCACTTAATCACCATATGATAACGGACCTTAGATTGTTTTAAAAGCTCAATGCAAATCTGAGCAGCAGTCTTTTATTATCTATGGCTAACCAACCACCAAGTCCGTTCTTCTTTCGCTCCTCTTGAACCACTAGTCAAAAATCTAAAAATTGGATTAATGTGTTTACCAACTTATATTCTTGGTTTTTTTTTTCTTGACCACTCCCTTGATCAATTTTATTCACTGCTGACAGTATCCTCCAAATTTTAACTTTCAAAACTTATGATCTTCCCAGTTCTCACCTCCCACAAGAACAGCTATAGAGCCAATCTTTTGACATTCACAGTCCAGTCTCTGCAATGGGTCCCTTACTCAGTTCATCTCTCACTATTCCTTAGTACAAAGCCTCCAGCAGCCAGTTTAACATCAGTTACCCTGGACTAACTCCAGGTTCCTAATTACGAGTTCAACATGCTGCTCATCATTCCCCAACTTCTTGAAGTCTCTCTTTTCTTACCTAATTCTTGCCTACGGTTTAAGGCCTGTCTCAGGTACCCATGCTTCCCCCTGGTCTTCGATCTCTGTCACAAAAATCCTTTCCTCTAGATGGCTCTGGCTCCATGTTTCTTATTTGTGCCCCCTTATCCCATTCTAATGCCCTTTATGGCTTCACTTGAGAGCCCCCAGGCCAGGGCACAGGGCTGAGCGAGTCTGTAAATACTTGCTGAATGTAATTAGCATATCAATGAATGTCAAAGTTTTCAAAGTAAAGATGTATTTTGTAACACACAGCGATTTATATCTAGTTGTTCTCTTTTAGACCTGTTTCTGTTTATAACCATTTTTCTTTCTTTTTTCACACTCTGAATATTAATAAAGCAGGATACTAGGAGGGCATTTTGAGTCAGTTTTTATGAAGGTAAAAAAGGTACAATCTAAAGGGAGAGCAAAAATTGGGAATAAATAAATGTCAAATCACGAGAAGAACAGGGTTCAATGTGGAAATTTCAGTCCACTTCTGCCATCCGTTTGCTTAATTAAAGTTACATATTTATGTATGAATTGGCAGTGCTTCTATTACCAATCAAAAGATGGCTTTTTAAATTGACATATATGAAAGCAGTGACCTATACTAACAAATTAGATTTATAATGATTATATCAACCATTAAGTTCTAATTAATTAACACTTACAAATAAAGCTCTTGGGGGGAGGAAAGAATCCTACTATGAGGAACTAAAGGACAAAATTAGCCACCCACTGGGACTCCTATTTTGATTCCCGCTGGGCTTCAATCCCTGGCAAACAACTCGAAGACCCAGACAAGATCTTTCTATTATTTAATGGCATACAGTTAAATGCTTCATTTCCTTTCTGTTTACAGCTCAAGCACTAGCGCATAATTATGATTAGTCGGGGTACTTATGCTATCAGCATTGTTTGAAGAATAAATTATAGGACTTAACTATGCCTTATTAGTATCTTTTAATGACAGAGGTAGGGAACCATTCTGATTTGCTGAAATCAACATTTCACCTTGGTAGAGTCTTGGTTTCTTCTTGGAACTTGTATTTCTTAAAGTACCTTTGAATTGTTCTAAAAAATAGTGAGCTTCTCTGTTAGTCTGTTAAATGCAATGTAGCCTTCTGCCACCTGAATATAGATAAATCATTTGAAGATAACTTCATAGGCTGTTACAATTGGCACAATATAGAGAAAAAGGAAACATGAATGTCCTTTTTCTTTACTCATTAATTTATCTGCCTTCTCCCTAGTTACCTGTAAATTGTACTGATAGTGTGGAACAAAAGCAGTCTTAAAACGGACATTTCTCATAAGATATGATGTTTATCTTATAGATCGCAACAAGAGAGTGGGAATTCCTGGGAGACATCACACAACAAACAGAAACAAAGGGTCATCTCTCCAGAGACACAGTCTTCTCTATTCATCCCGAGAAAGCCCAGAAGGCAGATAGGTTTGGGCAGCAATAATAAATCAGCTCCTCGGAGCACATACGCAGCCCCACAGCTCTGTACCACAACTTCCAATCTGCAGGTATATGAGAAAGCACTTTTTGCATATACTATTGGTTTCTGGTAAGGTTATTGTCTACAACCTAATGTAACAAGAACTCTTATAGTATTTGTAAATTTTTAAAAAATTTTTTAATTTATTTAATTGACACAGAGAGAGATCACAAGTAGGCAGAGAGGCAGGCAGAGAGAGAGGAGGAAGCAGGCTCCCAGCCGAGCAGAGAGCCCGATGTGGGCCTCGATCCCAGGACCCTGAGATTATGACCTGAGCCGAAAGCAGAGGCTTTAACCCACTGAGCCACCCAGGCACCCATATTTGTAATTTAAAAACAAAAAATGGCAGCTCAAAATTTACCAGGATAATTATTAGGGAAATTGGACTAGCACACTGCTGGAAACATGATTACCAGAGTCGGTGATCCAGTGTGGGACATAAGAAAAATAGTGAAGAAAATAGCTGACTACATTTTTGATTTGGAGATTCTGCCTTAACATGAAAATGCATAAGCTCAACTAACGGGTCTTTTTCCATGGCTACTCATTTCATGGAATACCTTTAAAATAATATAAAGATAAAAAAAATCTTTGATTCTAATATAAATGGGTTACACGCTAGTTAGATCTTCTAAAGATTAAATGGGCATGTTATATAACCATGTGGCATAACAGAATGCCTAGGATTTAGAATCGAAAGATCTAAGGTTTGGATCTCAGTCACATTAGCTGTGTGACCTGAGATAGACAATTAAATCTCTGTAAGCCAGTCTCCTTATTTGAAAATGAGCATTAAAGATATTTGCCCTACCTCAGATAAGTACATAAGAAAATACTCCATAAAGTATAAAGTTACAAATGTTAGTTCTGTTTAGTTGTGGACTTAACTAGTTTACGAGAATGTGAAACTATATATAGTTTATGCCTAAATTAAGATAATACAATATTTGTTAAATACTTAACACTATGATACTGAGCTACTTACAAGGTCTTTATACCATAAATACCTTGACAAGTTTACATTATTAATGCTCCTGAGGAGACGGACTTAAAGTCTTGTATTTCCAAAGTCTTTATTTAAATTCTTGGTTTAGGAGCGCCTGGGTGGCTCAGTTGTTAAGAGTCTGCTTTTTGGCTCAGGTCATGATCCCACAGTCCTGGGATCAAGCCCCACATCGGGGGCCCTGCTCAACAGGAAGCCTGCTTCTCCCTCTCCTGCTCCCCCTGCTTGTGTTTCCTCTCTCACTGTGTCTCTCTGTCAAATAAATAAATAAAAATCTTTAAAAATAAAATAAATGCTTGGTTTATCCTAATTTTCAAATTCAATAACCTTAAAGGAACACCTTTATAGTTACTATTTATAGCTCAGTCATTTAGGAGCCTAGGTTTTCCTCTCTCATAAACCTGCTTTACTCAGAGTTATTTAATTTCTAAGATTTAGCTCCATTTCTGGTAAGCAAGATGGAGGAGGGTCAAAGACAGAGAAAAAAGAAAAGTATACCCAGTAGAATCCTTTTGGTGCCAGAGGTGAAATAATTAACAGTTTAGGTGGGGGGGAGAGTTTTAAAACAACTGAATTAAAAAAAAAACAAAAACCCGAAAAACTACTGAATAAGGAATCTGAAAGTTAATGGTAGTTTTCTGGTGTTCACGTCAATAAATTTCTTTCAGTCTCTGCTCAGAAGACATACCATCAGAGAGGCCTTTAATGACCTCTTACATCAAACAGTACCTCCTCATTCTTAGCCCTTTATATACTACTTTATTTTTATGGTCCTTGTTATTACCTGATATTATTTTAATTTTTATTTTTTCACATTAAAATGTAAGTTCAAGATGTCTGAGGACTTTGTCGTATTCCTAGCAGCTAGCACAATCATTGGCACATAACAGATCCCTGTGAAGGAGTGAATGAAAGTATGACTACATCCATAATATTTAGGTCCTCACATCATGATACATGGTCAAAGCACAACATAGACTTTCATCTAAAAATAAAACTATAAAAAGTAGCTACTAAGTAGTAATGTACTTAGGGTGTTCTGGAAAAAAGAATATGTTCAAGATATCTCAATATCCCAGACTGGTATGTTTTATCAGGAAAACACATATAGAAACATAAAATTAGGCTGCCTAAAGGGTTGGAAGGGTTAAGAAGGAAATGTTGGAAAGGTAAAAAGCCCTCACCATTTTCGTTCTTACACAAGAAATTAACTTCAAATGAAGTGCACCGACTTTCTGAATAAGAAGCTCAACAACAGGATTTAATATAAAACCGTATATATAACAAATGGTAAGAAAAATGAGGGAGGGAAAAAAAGTCACTCATAAATTTCCACTACAAACATTTCATAACTACTTTTACACAGCATATGTCTATCTTTATTATATAATTTAAATCAGAAACTGATCCCTTCTGGAGCCTGAGTTTCTTTCATGTGATATATGAGAAGAAGAAGAATATATTAGAAAGATGATTTATAAAGTTTATGTATGTATGACTATTTATTTTAGGTTGATATTTGAAGGCGCTTCAAACTCCGAAGTTGAGGAAAAAATAGAATTCATCCTAAAGTAAGAAATATTTAAGAAGAAATAAGAGAGATTTTTAATTTTAAATTTTTTAAAAGATTTATTCCCTTTTGGGGGTAGGCATTGTGGGTTGGTACAGAGTACAGAGATTTGGAATGAGGTTTTGTGATATTCTTTTTAAGTAAACTCTACCCCCAACTCAGGGCTTGAATTCACAGGCCCCAATTCAAGAGCCACGTGCTCTACCAACTGAGCCAGCCAGGTGCCTCAAGAGATTTTTTTTTTAGATATAAGTAAATATCTATCACTAACAAATGCCTAAATAAATTAAAGGATTAAAATGTGCTACTTCCTAAAACACTTGAATTGTTTAAAAACTTGAAAAATAAAAAATAACTTACCTATAGGATATCCCAGTGCAAAATCATTACTTTGTGTTGCAAAAATAGGGAATAGTCCAGCTTTGCTAAATCGACTGTCAGGACTAGCAACCAATAAGGTTAATACACATACAATGAAAAATACAGAAGCTTTGGCAATCAAGATACTATATAGGAAAGACCAATCCACATTGGAAAAATTAAGTACTACCATATTTTTGAATAATAAAGCTGGAAGTGCAAATCTGGAGACAAAATTTCCTAGTCCTTTGGCCTGTGTTGATGTTATGACATTAGCTCTTCCTGCTATGTAACCACAAAGGACTATGCCAAAACATTCTAGTAAGGCTGGAAAAAGCCTTGTTATTGACATTGAAGGTGGGTCATTAGTGGAATTAAATCTATGCATTACTGTTGAGGGCAAAGTCTTGGTCATATTGACTGCAATGGTTACGTTCTCTGCAGGTAAATCAGAAAAAGAATCCATTTTTTTTCACCCTCCAACTCCAACCAGATCTCTGGAAAGAAAGGAAGAAAGATTCAGTGTGACAATCAATAAGGAGAAGAATTCTAGTTGAAAACATACACTGGCAAATGTAGACTTATCAAATGACCAAATAAATATATATACTTTCTTCAACCACCACCAGAGAAAAATACAATGAAAATAAAAAGGGTGAGAGTCTTTGATAACAATAACTTCTTTACTCTCAAAGGTGGGCCAGCTCAAAATATTTATGTTGCTGTCCTATTTTCAGTGTCAGACATGAATAAAATAAGATCCATAAATATGACAGTTGCAGGAATATCCCACCATCCACACTTGAGCTCCACCTAGTGGGTAAGAGCACGGGGCCCACAGAGCCTCTCCTGAATGTCCACTTGTGTTCAAATTCTCCGAAAATTTCAGTGCTCCAGGTTAAATACTAGATAGGAGAGTCCTGTCTAGCCTGTGGTCATACCTGAGTAGAGAACAGGAAGAAGAGTATAGTAGAGTATCACACAGAAACTTTATCCAATAACTTTCCTCATCTGTGAAATGGCAATACTAGTCCCTACCTCACTGGGACTTGAGATTAAAGTCCTTATAATCACATCTGGCACAAAGTAATCATTTAACAAAAGTTAAATACAAATTTTGGTAACCCATAAAAGAGAATAAAAGAAAAAATGATGGCATCCCACCAGGCTACCCTTAGCTCCAGAGTAGTCTTGTATATTTGTCTTCTTGAATGTCCCATGGTCCCTTTGTGTCACAGGGACTGTACATGCAGTTAGTTCAGTGTAAAATGTTCTCTTCTCTCCTTGCCACTGTCTGTATAGTAACACCTGTTTGCCCTCTAAAGCATATAGCTCAGGAGCTGCTTTACCACGTAAGGCTTCCCTAATCCCATTGCTATGTCTTTCTCATGTAGAATCACGTTCCCTACCTGTAGGCTACTTTTCAGTGTATAATTATGCTACGCATTAGAATGACTATTTGATTTACCTCTATCTCTTTCCCTAGACTTCAAGTACCACAGAAGTTGGGACAGCATGTTTTTGTTGTTGCTTCCCTAACACCTAGCATGATGCCTGGCACACAGGCACTAATATATATGCTATTACATATACAATTAATTATATATTTATGTATATATGTATACATGTACACATGTATATGTATAATAATGACGAATGACTAAAATATTAATCTGCTCTAAAACTTTTCACCTTTTAGTGGATCAACCTTCTCTTTTAGGAACTATCTGGTTCATGGATAGCAATCTTTTTGTTCCTGAGTGATAAAGTATTCTAAGTTTTTCACTAGAGCAACAGTTTGGTTTAGAACAATCACAAAATGTGTTCTAAAATGTCCGAAAGCTGTTCATAAAATGTTAAAGAACACAAAATGTGTTGTAAAATGTTCTAAAGATGTTCAGAAAATGCTAAAGCAAGAAAACATTTTATGCTAGCATTAGAATACTTATCAGACTCCCTTTTTGCTGCCAGGGACACAGTGAATATGAGGTTTGGGCAACTTGGCAACTAATCAGCTTTAATTAGTAACTTGAAATTAATATGGTGACAATTGCCAATTTCTAAGTGATTATTCTGGGTTGACCATCTAAAGTGGCCTTATATAAGTAGAAAGTAAAAACTCCCATGATTCCTGAAATTTACAACACCAAAGAGTAAGTTTTCAAACACCCACATGACATAAAAAAAAAAAAAAAGACTCAGATAGCAGGCCAGAGACCAGCAGCAACCGATACACGGGGTGTGGATATGATAATTTTCTCTGTGCTATCCTCATATAAACTGAACCATTTAAATACTGTACATTTAATCCGGATCAGGACAAGTATTTTTCTACCAGGATCAGATAGGAGTGTTTAATATACACAAAACCTACAATAATCACATACTTGAAGTTTACCCAAATAAGCATCAAATTATATCCTGGGAAAGCTAATGGTTGGGACAGGTACCATTAGTTAAAGTAAAGCGCTGATAAACAAAGGTGTTAAACATTTGGAGTGCCTAATGGGTCCGGACTTGAAAAGGCAATGCTAAAGAATAAGGTGATAAACTTGTCTAGTCTTATGTTATTTCTTTAAAGTTCCCTCTATTTGTTTGCCTGGAATATCAGTAACTCATGCAACTCATTACTCTTTACTTATACCACACTCACATATCAAGGTATTACAATAATGTTTTAACCACCAGTTTAACTAAAATAGTGGTTGTTCACTGAAAAGAGTCAAATAGATCTGAACCTAATTTGGGGACTTATAACTTATCAACTCTTTGGCTAAGTTAAATATCCTCTCTGATCCTTAGCATCTTCAGCTGTAAAATGAGAATAAAAACCTCCTTAAAGGGATATTGTGAGGATTGGAGACTTCATACACAGCTTTTCACAGAGTAGGTCTTCAAGAAAGGGTAGCAGCTGCTATTAGGAGTGTGGTCATAATGAGAATGGTAACAAATTAAATATAATTCATTGTCTTATGCCCATTCTTCAAACTTGGTATTGAAGATTCTCCATCTAAAATAGAGAGATGGGAATGGGTCATAGGTTACTAGCTTTTATTTCATACCAAACAACTAAGAGGAGTTCAAATTAATTCAGTTTGATCTTAAGTTGTTTTTAGCAGGGAAGGGAGAGATCTTCATTTTCATCAAGGTGTTAGTCAAAAATGAGAGGAAAAGCATTGTAAAGTAATCTTCCCCTTCCCAGGAAGATTTTTTTTTTTTAATGTTCCCCAACATCATAAAACCAATACTTGCTAATAGAGGGAAGTTCAAAACAACCAAAAAAAAACCACTTAAAAAGCCTTCTCATTCCCCCCTCCCCCCATCATGGGAAGAGTATATGGTTTTTAAAGCATCCTTGAAAACGAACAGGAACTACAGCAACAGAAGTTTTTAAAAAATTGCCTCCAGGCGCCTGGGTGGCTCAGTTGGTTAAGCGACTGCCTTCCGCCCAGGTCATGATCCCGGAGACCCGGGATCGAGCCCCACATAGGGCTCCCGGCTTGGCGGGAAGCCTGCTTCTCCCTTTCTCACTCCCCCTGCTTGTGTTCCCTCTCTGGCTGTGTTTCTCTCTGTCAAATAAATAAATAAATAAATAATAAATAAATAAATAAATAAATAATCTTAAAAAAAAAATTGCCTCCAGTCTTTCCATCTCATTAAAAACAAGGGTTGGGTGGTGCCTGGGTGGCTCGGGTGGCTCAGTTGGTTCAGCGACTGCCTTCGGCTCAGGTCATGATCCCGGAGACCTGGGATCGAGCCCCACATTGGGCTCCCTGCTGGGCGGGAGGCCTGCTTCTCCCTCTCTCACTCCCCCTGCTTGTGTTCCCTCTCTGGCTGTGTTTCTCTCTGTCAAATAAATAAAATCTTTAAAAAACAAGAACAACAACAACAACAACACCACAAGGATTGCTATCAGGACAAACAAGTTGATCTCTCACAGTAAAAGAGTGCTCCCTGGCCACCCACTGGGGTGAGGAGTAGAGAAATGCTATATACAACCCCCTTCTAGCCACTGATAGTTGGTGAGATAACCTGAAGGAACCACTGAAACTGTAAACAACTGCCATTGTTAAGTGAAAGTGGGGATGAGGATTTTGATTTATTTCAAAGAGAAAGCGTTGCAACAGCCAATATTCATTATCCTGTAGGAAAAGCATAACATAGTATGATACTGTTAAAGCACTCTTCAACATCAACAGTCACACCATCCGCCCACTCCCACCTACTTGCAGAGGACCAACTGTCCTCCCTAGAGACCTAGGGTGGGGAGTGCGGAGCACTGCCTTTTCCCTTGTCAGCAGGGCCAGACTTTGGCCCTCTACGATAAGGATGTGGAGAGTCCCTAACCAAACCGGCTGCCCAGAGACCAGCTGCCGCTCAGTGCCTAAGCAGACAGCAGTGGAAGTGGAAAGGTAGACTCGGGTCTGTGCCTGGGATAAAAAGTTGGTCTCTCAGCTTCCCCAGGGCATGGGAATCACAACGTCATGGTATCTGACATGCTCCAAAGAGGAGTAAGTAAGAAAATTTGGTGCAGCGCCCCAGGTACCCAGACAGAAGCTCCCAGGAGGACAGATACTGAGGCCAGCCCCTCGGGATAAAAGGAAGAGTCCGAGAATGACAGCGTGGACATACGAGCAATGAGGCGCTCCTCAAACTGGGGTATGGCAGTTCTGTCACTGGAGGGGACAAGTGGTCCCTTCCCCTACGTTATAAGTCCTTCTGGGTGGCTTCGGAGGTCTTAAAAGCGGGGCAGGAGGCGGACTGCACGCCGGGGTGCCAAGGGCAGGGCACTGCCCACCTGCCCAGAGCCGAGAGGCGGGGATGGGGGCACCAAGGGTACGCAAGGCCGAGCCAGGGCGGGGCAGGTCCGCGACCCGGGGCCCCATCTCACCTGCTATGTCTGCAGCCCCGGGGCCGCAAGAGGGTAGTCGATGCTGGTGATGGGCCAAGCAGGGAGGAAATCACCGTCATCTCCCACCCCAGCCCTCTTCACTGAGAGCTGCGGGCTGCTGGCGGCCGACTACAGCAGCTCTGTCACGTTCCGAGAGCGTGAGGTGCGGGAGTGCGGTGGTCAGGTCAGCCCCTCCCGGCGCCGACCGCGCGACCCCGCCCCGCCCCGCCCCGTCTGCCTTTAGGCCCCGCCCCCAGCCTCGAGTCTTCAAGCTGCCCCGCCCCGGGAACCTCTAAGCTTCACGGCCTCTTGGTCCGCCTTCAGGCTCCGCCTCCCGTCGCGAACCTCCGAGCACGCGTCCTGGGCCGTGCCTCAGGCTCCGCCCCCGCCACGAGCCTGGAGCCGCACGGTCCCCGGTCCCGCCCTCAGGATCCTCCCTTGTAGACTTGTCGGGGAAACACGGTCCCCGGCTCCGCCCCGGGGCCGCCGGCTCCGAGCCGCTCAGCGGCGAGACTCGGGCGGTGAGACTTCCGGCTGCTCAGCTCTCACAAAATGGTGGGTGCTGCGGGGACGTTTCCAGTCTCGTCTTCCTCGCCCTATCGTCTTCCTTGCCCTAAATTCTGATGGGGAAGCCTCTCGTTTTTCTGCCTAACGCCCAACTTGTTGTGATCCGCTAATTCATATGTGGGTTTGACTAATCGTTTGATAGCACAGAGTTTAAAAATCAGATCTGGGCCAGAATCCTGCTTTCCCCCTTTCTCAAGGCAGTGTGACCTTGACCCCAAGTCAGGGACTAAAATGTCTGTAAAGCTTTAGCACTGTGCTTAGTTTGGATAAAATAAGCGCCTAGTTCCTGACTAGTTGTGTCTCTGTTGTGGGGGAAACTACATGTTTATCCCCTCCGTGTGCTGAGAGGAAATTTGTTACATTGGTGGAAAACCTCCTGAGCTTGAAATGAAGAGGTCTCCATATAGAGCTCCATTTTGAAACCTGAAGAAACTCTATTTTGTATTAATCTCTCGGAATCAAAATTATGTCAAATTTAAGATATTTATGATATGATTCCACTTAATATCTCTACAAGCATCTGTCCTTTGTAAAGCCTCTATTTTGCCTTGCATCCAACTTTTTTTTTTTTTTTGGTCTGTTAACTTCAGACGTCCTCTTATCATCTTAGTAGTTTTTGTGCAAAGATACAAAAATTGTGGTTTGAAAAATCACAGTAAGTTAAGGTTAAAAGTTCTGAAAACTAAGAAGATGAACAGAAACTATAGAAAAGCATGCATTCTATTCCTGTTCTCATTTCACCTTTGTTCTCCATCTTTAGTCTTAACTGCCTTTTTTTCCCCCTTGAACTTGGCTACTTTTTTTTATTCTTCTGAGTATATTATCTCAAGGCTAAGAAGATTTCTGTTTAGAAAGTATGAAGATTCATTTAATTAAATAAATACTTACTGAGTTTTGATTTTTAGGAGAATACATGAAGATATACCTAGAAAGGTATGTTAAGGTCAGCCTCTGAGAGGTTCTTTAGGTCAGTCTTAGAATTTGGGCCTTGCCTTATCCTCTGACCACAGTAAAACCATTAAATATGTTTTGATGGGAATGTGTCATAATGATTACATTGTTTTGGGATACATAATCTGGAAGCTTTCCCAGGATTAGCTGAAAAGAGACTGGAGGCAAGAAAAGCAGATAACTTTGGGAAAAAGCTAGACACTGGGAAATAAAGACATATGTACTTTTGAGTGATAATAATGAAAAAAGTGGAAACAGCCTGAGAGACATTACAGAAGATGACCTGATGGGACTGGATTACTAATAGGGCCAAAGAAGAGGAAGGAGATAATGAACTGAAGTCCTTACCTCATTACAGTAAGGAGAAGGAATTGAGCTAGACAGCCTCTAACAGGCTTCCTAGTTCTAAAGTCCCACTATTTTCTATGATTCTATTAGCTGAAGATGAAAGAAAGAAATATTTCAAATGAGAGAAGCAGTTATAAGAACAAAATAATGAATTTGATTTTAGGTCTAAAACCTAAAACCTTGAGAAATTATCTAATTCAGTCTCTTTCTTTTAAAGGTTTTGTTCATCCATTTGAAAGAGAGAGAGAGAATGAGCAGGGAATGGGGGCAGAGGGAGAGGGAGAAGCATACTCCCCTCTCAGCAGGGAGTCCGATATGGGGTTCCATCATGGGACCCTAGGATCACAGGATCATGATCTGAGCCAAAGGCAGAAGCTTAACCAACGGAGTCACCCTGGAGCCCCTCAGTCTTGTTTCTTGAGGGAGTTGTTATCATCCTCTCTATCTGAGGTCCTGGAGATTCAGTAGTTGATCTAAGAACACCCAACTAGTTGGTGTAAGAGATTAGGAATGTAAGTGCTCACTCTCCTGTGGACTAACTCCTCCTGAAGGTATCAGCACATATAAATAGAAATTTCTGATAGACACCTAGAAAGAAAACAGAAGCTCAAGAGAAAGAATACAGCTAAATATGAGCTTGGAGATATCTGTATGGAGTGGATAAGTTTTCTGAGAAGAGCAGGTTGTGGGAGGGAAATTCTAGGAACAAAGTGTATACAGAGATGAAAGACTTCATTACAAAGTCATTCTTAGATAATTACTGGTGAACACCTAAGAAAACCATTTAATTTCACTATCATATCTGTTAATCAGTCTGTGAGATGCTGATCTACATATATTATTAACTGAAAAAAAGTGAAGAAAAGCTAGAAGTTATTCAAACTAATGGAGAAAAACTATATATTAATCTTAACTTCCACTTCTAAATAAAAAGGACCTGTACCTTCACACACACTGATACCTCATTTCCCTAAACTCCAGCTGATCAAGATTAACAGGAGGACTAAACCAAGTGGTTTGTATAATGGCCAAGGGTCATGTAGTGTATATGGTTCAGGTGGTGTGATATGATGTAGATTCCTGGTGAATTACACTTTTTTCCCAAAATGAAGTAGTTTTAATGTTTGGGTTTTTTCCTGATTGTTAAAGTAATAAATAATTATAAAGTATTCAGATAATAGAAAAAGGAATGAAGAAAGTAAAAGTCACAACACCTACGGATAGCTTCTGTTAACATTTTACTGTGTATCTTTTTTCTATGCATATGTAGATTAAGAAAAATAGGATCATATAATACATAATGATTTTTTATAGACATGGTTTTTAATAACCTTTAAAATATATATATATTTTTTAAAGATTTTATTTATTTGACAGAGAGAAACACAGCCAGAGAGGGAACACAAGCAGGGGGAGTGAGAGAGGGAGAAGCAGGCTTCCCGCCGAGCAGGCAGCCCGATGTGGGACTCAATCCCGGGTCTCCAGGATCATGACCTGAGCCGAAGGCAGTGGCTTAACCAACTGAGCCACTCAGGCGTCCCTAAAATATTTTTTGAAAGATTTAATTTATTTTTTTGTCAGAGAGCACAAGAAAGGGGAGCAGCAGGCGGAGGGAAGAAGCAAGCTCTCTGCTGAGCAAGGAGCCAGATGTGGGATTCACTCCCAGGACCCCAAGATCATAACCTGAGCTGAAGGCAGGTGCTTAACCAACCCAGGCATCCCTAATATTTTAAACTTAATAACATATTATTAACATTTTTATCCATATATCTAGATCTATATATCTTTTAATACCTATCAAGTATTTCCTATTGAAATTCTGAGAATGATCTTCCTTGAAAAAGTAGCACTCTGGGCCATCCAGAGTCTAATCAAAGATCAGCAAAGAAGAAGATATATATCTAATATGATTTCTTTAAAGTTATTTAGTTTCTTTAAAACTCTCCATCATGTTTCCAACAGCACCAGTTTCTCCTTAGGGATATGTATGATTCCAGAGAATTTGACCTCACTCTGCCTTCAGAGGTGATGTAACTAACCTGGCTATCCAATAAGTACATTCCATCCCTTTGGACTCAATGATTCAGTCAGGGTAGGCATTGGCTCTAAGCATGACTCAGGATTTTTGGTGAGAATGCTGAAGTTTTCTTGCATGCTGGATATGGGAAGATGCTGGCAGCCATCTTTGGACCATGAGGGGAGCCAGGCTTAGAATGACCCAGACACCAAGGAAGCAGAGCAGAGAGAAGGAATAAACAAGTCCTTGATGACGTATTGAGTTATTGAATTAGGCATCATCTGAAGCCATGACTGGCTTGAAGCTTGTGGACTTCTTATTCATGTGAGCCAGTTTTCTTTATTGTTGAAACAAGTTTGAATTGGATTTTCTGTTACTTGAAATCAAATATATAGAAAAGAATTCTAAAAGAAAATGTCAACAGTAAATCTCCCTGAGCAGTGGAAATACACATGATTTTTTTTCTTTGTAAAATAGTTCCCAAAATTTCTGCCCTAAAAAAGTATGTTAATTTTAGCAAGAAAAAGCATGAAATAAGTCAGCAAGTACAAAGTTATGTGGAAATGGTGAATAATGCCTAATAGCAAATATTTTTCTAAAACAAATTTAAAAGTCACTACTTTATATTAAACTAGGTAGATATACAAAAGCCACCCATAAAATAAATAGAACAATTTAAGAGCATCAATACCATGCAATATATGAATTTATACAAGGTTAAGGCTAATTCTTTACAAAGTTGATCTTTGTATCCTTAGTTGTTCCATAAATGGTTCTTGAATGATTTATTCAAACATAATTGCCTACTAGCTATCAGGATGTTGAAACATACTTCGATTCAATGGGAACTATTTGATATAAGCAACTGTGCGTTAGCTTTTTTTAGCGCAGCTGGATTTCTTATTTTTTCCAGCTTTTCACTTGGCCCACATTTATAGCCTTATATAAATATTCTCCCAAACTGTGTGTGTTTTTTTTTGTTACTTTAAATGCTATAATTAAATAATTGCATTTCTAGTCTGTCAAGATAAAGCCCTGAAAATTACCTTTTAATATACACATTAAAAAAAATATATACACACACACGTATGTGTTTGGATATGTGTTTGTGTTTTTGTAAATAAATAATTACTACCCCCCCTTTAAATCTGCTATTAAAATACTCTTATAGAGCTTCCAGGTTGATGAACATGTGGAGATGCTACAAGAATGGCACTCCCGGAGTGGGTATGGCAGTTTGGCACTCTTTCCCACATACCTTGTCCTATGCATCTCTTCCATCTGGATGTTCATCTGTATCCTTTATCATATCCTTTTATAATAAACTGATGAATGCAAAGTATATACGTATATTTTTATAAAAGCTGTGAGGGAAAGTGGAATCTAAACGTCTCACCTTGTTATTGATCTTATTGACCTTGGATAAGGCTCAAATGTGGCTAAATGGGCAGAAGCTCTTATCTGGGCAAGCATTTAAGAAGTTAAGCAGAAAAACAATGAAGCCAGAGTTACTAGATTCTGAAACTGAAAGCTAAATGACTTAGGTAAGATAGGATACAGAAATCATTCAATAGAACCATGATGGCTTTGGGGGCCCATCCGATTTGTTTTAGGACTTAGCTTCTTGATATTTGTGGTTTTCTTTTGACCACATTTTTTTTTAAAGGGGTTAAAGATCAGAAAAATGAAAGACAAAAACAAATAAAAAAAAAACAAAAAACCCATATTCCTGGTTTTACTGCTAGTTTGCTCACTTAAAAATGTGCTCACAGACAAAAGTTATTTTATAGGCTGTTATTAACGAAAGACTCATAAATGTGTAAGCATTTTGCAATTTAATCTCTAAGATGAAAAACTATAAAACTAGCCAATGTTGTAAAGTTATCTAAAGAGGAAATAGAGAGAACTTCTGATTTAACTTTGACTTAGGAGTAAGAAGTTCTTTGGCTGACTCCAGTTAATACACAGGTCGAACTTTTGAGTAAATAGCTAGCTTGAAAGAAGTCTAACACATCCTTAGCAAACAAGTAAGCACAGTAAGCTGTGTGTAGCAAACAAGTAAGACCACAGAAGCATTCTTCTAATAGAGTATGTATGTCAGGAGTTCTAGTTCCCTTCCCTCTTTGGATGAGCACGTGCTCTATCTGTGTTGATTTCCATAGTATTCTCAGTGTCTGGAACAGTGCTTGGCACATAGTAGACAGTTGATAAATATTTGTTGACCTACTAACTCTTGGAATGCCAGCTAAGCAAGTTTGTGAAGTTTCTGTAATTAGAGAACCACTTAGAATGGAAATACCTGCTGTTATTGTACTTCTTTCAACTATCAACCAAAATAATTGACAAAGAGAAGGATCAGTACTTAAGTCTGTGGCAGCAGCAGAACCAGATAATTTTTGTGGCTGACAGTGGCTGAAACACAGTCAGTCATGGGAGTATCATCTTTGGTTGTGATAGAGACTAAATATGATAAATAGTGTCCCAGTAGTTAATTCTGCAAATATTCAAATGTCCCCAGAATTCCAAAACTTATTTAAGAACCAAGTTAGAAAGAGACCTGCTCACTAAATTTGGAGATGGTTGTTCTTGGAGAATAAAGTTAGAATAAGCTTCTCAGTGCAGTATTACTTGCTATCCAGGCTTCTATACTAATAGCATGATTAAATTAACTATGTCTTCAAGTTTGGCTTATTCATTTTAATGGCCTAACTCAAACCCACTTACATGTGTTTATTCTCAAATATTTTAGAGACATGATGTTTATAACAATATTAAAATTTGATAAAATTCCTAGAATGTTCTTAGAAAGTTCATATGTTGCCTCAGTAGCTAGTCAAGGGCTTTTTTCCCCTTTAAACACAGCAGTCTTTGTCAAACCAAGAACTAATATTAAGAGCTAAAGCCCAACATTTGCCAAAGTGAATGGAATGGTTTATTTTAGAGGCAAAAGATTATCCCTGAGGGCAATTGAAACAGTTTTTAGAAATCTTCAAACTACAAATAGTGATAGCAGTGAAGAAGCATCTCCCTGAATGTCTCTTTTTGACCACTATAATCTTGCTTATCCAACCATCTGTGTCAAAAATTAGAGTACGATATGTCCAAAATTCCTGTGCTAATAACTTCAGCAGGTGGTAAGCAGAAAAGAAAGATGATCTCTGTTACAGGGTTTTTAGCCTGTGGGAGGTTGAAGAAGAAAAAACCTTCATGAGAGTAGCTAGACATTTCAAAAAATGTAGTGTATTAGTGGAAATAATACAAAGTAATCTAAGGAAGAGAAATTTGTCTCCTTCACTCCTAGAAAGAGAAATAAGAGAGCCTTTGTATCTGTCCCACTGAAATTAGACAACCAGTAGGGAAGCTATTGGGAAGGAGAGAGCTGGTGCAGAGATTATGCTACAGGTAGTATTCTATAAAAGGAGAAAGAGAAGAGGGCTAGCCTTTAGACAGTTCCTCCCATGTGACAAGAGCTCATCTGTTGTTTCCTCTTTTAGGCCTCAGTCTTGATGTGCTTTCAATCACTCTGTCATTTTTTTCTCTCTCAGTATTTTCTCTTCTCAGTCTTCCCATTTCATTATTATAAGCCAGCGAGTTGGTGCTAACAGGCTACCTGCTTACTGTATACATAATTTGTTAATATGATTTGCATATAAGTGCGGGTTACTGATCAAGGACATGGAGAGTGAAGTGAGCAAATAGTTGGAAGAACATAAGGGTGGGAATCAGTCATAAGGATTGAGGTACAGAGTAGTGGAAAACAAAATGCTTAGTCATAGTCAGGAGTCCAGAGTTCTGTAGGAGTAGGTTTCAGTCAGGGCTTCACACCAGAATTACTTGGGGGAATATACATTTTAAAAATGTAGATTCCAGAGAGGCCCCTGGGTGGCTCAGTTGGTTAAGCAACTGCCTTCGATTCAGGTCATGATCCTGGAGACCTAGGATCGAGCCCCACATCGAGCCCCATATTGGGCTCCCTGCTCAGAGGGAAGCCTGCTTCTCCTTTTCTCATTCCCTCTGCTTGTGTTCCCTCTCTGGCTGTGTTTCTCTCTGTTAAATAAATAAATAATATCTTTAAAAAATTTTTAAAAATGTAGATTCCAGAGCCGCAGCCAGACTTAATAAATCAACGTCACTGTGATTGGGTCCAAGGTGTGAATTTTTTTCCCTAGATTCTGAAGATCATTCTAATGCCAATTACTGTTTAAGAGCTACTCATTTAGGGAATAAACTAGAAGCTATACATCTGTTTCAAGGGCAAGCAAGAATATTTGTCTCAGTGGGGAGCAGAAGATTTTTCTAGAGTCTCAGTGCTGTGTCAGGAGAAGTGTGTTCTCATGATAGGAAAAAGGGCACATTGAGTCTGGCAACTTGCTTCAGAAATCCATTTCGATAGCTGTTATCCTATCAGGACGTCATTCCTCATGTGAAACCCATTTTTTTTTGTCCTTTGTAGAGAAAAGCAAAACAAAGCAAAACAGATCACTGTCTTTGTGTCTTGGGTGTACACACCATTTCTTCTCAACAGTGCCATTATCAAATCCCAGTCAGCAAGTTGCTGGTGAAAATGGATGATTTCATGGCACACTCAATAGTGAAGCCAGTACATTTACTGTGTTGTGGATTATATAGTCATTTCACAGTCTCTGAAAGCTTCTGTTTTTGAGAAACAATAATAATTTCTCTTGTCTTTCTGCAGAGATGTTATTTTCTAAAATATGGCTTTTTACTAATCTTTTTCTTTATAGTTTGCACATCTTATTTAAGAAATCCTTCCTTGCATCAAGGTTATAATGATATTCACCTACACTTTCTTCTAAAAGTCTTTTAAAGTTGTTATTCTTTGTACCATTTTTCTTTCTTTTTCTTTTTTTCTTTCTCTTTCTTTCTCTCTGTCTCTCCTCTCTTTCTTTCTTTTTAAAGATTTTACTTATTTATTTGAGGGAGAGTGAGCATACACACAAGTGGAGGGAGGGGCAGAGGGAGAGGGAGAAGCAGGCTCCCCACTGAGGGCAGAGCCTGAAGTAGGCCAGGAGGGCCTTGCAGAAACTATGTGGGGAGTTTGGTGTGTGTGTGTGTGTGGGGGGAGGCAGGCCCACACAGGATGTAGGGCCAACACTGGGCAGAGCCTAGGACCCTGTGATCATGACCTGAGCCAAAGAGGCTTAACCCACTGAGCTACCCAGGTGCCCCCTTTGTACCATTTTTCCTAAATTCTCATATATTATTAAAGCTCCATTCTAGATTCAAAGTGTAGAGTATACAGAGAAGAATGCTTCTATAGCTCCTGCTATAGGATCTATCAAAAAACCCTCAAGGGAGAATAAAATGAAATAGGAATGTACAAAGAGATAAAAGTCTATAGATGGCAGAGCAGTATCAGCTCATGGAAATAAAAATAATCTTAGAGTCAATGTGTATTTCTCCTAGAGATACAGAAGAGGTGAAGTCTTAAGGCTTGAAAAGAGTGAGCAAATGCAGGTCTTGCGAACTAATGGCTGCTAATCATGCTGTGTATATATGCTTATCACATGATTGTCAAATGTCGAGCAGGGGTATACTTATCATCTGTTTGTCAAACGTCTGGCAGGGCCTTTAGGATGCCCTTGAGCAAAAGTCACTTTATAGTTCCCTGTCAGTTCTGTTAAAAAACCAACTATCTGGAAGTAAGTAATCTTTTGATTAAATTCCTAGAAGGTGTTCCACATCTGAGCTCTGCTCTGGCATCCCATACCCACCTACTGCCTCAGGCCCTTGGCTCAACTTCAGAACTGGTTGTTGGAATTTGGGATCTGACTCTGTAGTCCTCTTTGAACCTCTATTACCTACTGTCTCTTGCAGGATTGCATCAGATACCCAGTTGTGCCCACCATGATTGATTTGGCTTACTTGTACGCTCTGCTCTAGCTAATCAAAATCAAAAGGCCTTCATATATAATCCTTAATACTATTTCAAGCTGATGAGACTAAGCTTCCAACTGTTACCTGTTGGAGACTATTACTTGCACTGGCAAATCTAAACCTTGTGGATACATTCCATATTCTCAAAGGGTTTAATTTGCAATCATCCCAGCAAAGGAGTCATTTCTATCGATATAAAATACAGTAGACCCTTGAGCAATATGGATTTCAACTGCAGGGGTCCACTTATATGTGGATTTTTTTGGGTAAATACAGTACAGTACTGTAAATGTATTTCATGATTTTCTTTTTTTTTTTTTTTTTTTTAAAGATTTTATTTATTTGACAGAGAGAAACACAGCCAGAGAGGGAACACAAGCAGGGGGAGTGAGAGAGGGAGAAGCAGGCTTCCTGCCCAGCAGGGAGCCCGATGTGGGACTCGATCACGGATCTCCGGGATCATGACCTGAGCCGAAGGCAGTGGCTTAACCAACTGAGCCACCCAGGCGTCCCGATTTCATGATTTTCTTAATAACATTTTCTTTAGCTTACTTTATAATAAGAATATAGTTTATAATACACGTAGTATACAAAATATGCTTTATTGACTATTTATATTATCAATAAGGCTTCCAGTCAGGTGTAGGCTACTAACAGTTACCTTTTGAGGGAGTCAGATGTTATGCAGATTTGCAACGGTGTGAGGGGTTAGCACCCTTAAACCCCGCGGTGTTCAGGGGTAACTGTAATCTGTTTTCAAAGGTGTGACCTGGGTGTTAGCCTACCATGGGCTGAAAAGCACCACCCTGTATGAGAACCCGTTTTCCTCTCACCCAGTGAATGGGATGACTGGGTGGGACTGAGGGATGATTCCACTTCTCACCAGTAGCAGCTTTCCCTACCATCTCCGAGAAGTGTTACTGCTGTCACTATAACCTTGCCCAGGATAGGATGGACCTATGCCTGGGAGGGAGAGCTGCTGTCTTGGCTGGCTAAGCAGATGGCCCTTTCCTTTCTTACTACTTTGCAGACTCTTCCCCAACTCTGCCTTCTCAGTAGAAAGGCACAGCCTGACATTTTTTCATTTCTGCCACTTTCAGATTCTGTCTACCTGGGTAGCCCCCAAATTGAGGCCTTTCCATCTGGGATCCCCCTGAATACCCTTCTCTCCTAAAATTACTGTCTTTGGGCTCTCATCTGTGCCTTGCCATGAAGCCCCCATGTGTTAGTATTCTACACAAAAGCAGGATTTGTGCCTGGGAACTTGTAGGCCACATAGATCTCATCTGTCACCAGAGTCCCTACATAAGCCAGTTAGCTTAACTTCAAGAATTATATGCTTGGAGTTGATTTCCACTTTCTCCACAGTCCCAGGTTAGCTATTGACCACTCCTAGTGTTCCCTCTCTGCTAGTAAACCTCAACCTGACCAACTTGAGTTAAAGTTTCTCTGTAAGCCCCCAAATGTATTGTAGTTACTTAGTTAACAGTTCTGTCCTGAGCCTACAGACCGGGTCACTTAGTATTGGTACCATCATACCATCGGGACATCCTCAGTAGGTCTCCCATCCTATGCCAGAAGTCATGATGTGCCCATGACCCAGGTGAGCCTTAGTGTGAATGAACCCTCTGTGTCCTCAGAAATTCCCCAACTCTAGGAGAGAGAGAGCTTAACTGACCCTTCCTAGATGCTATTCTTGTTGCAAGGAATTCACCTTGGTAGGCTTTTAGGGTCCAGCACTCTCAGGGATAATATGCATGTTATGTGTGTTACGTTAATTTTCTCTCATTGCTGTAACAAATCACCATGTGCTTTGCAGCTTAAAACGATACAGACTTATTATCTTACAGTTCTGGAGATCTGAAGTCCAAAATCCTTCTCCTTGGGCTAAAGTTAAGGTGTCAGTGGGGCTGGTTTCTTCTAGGGCAGAATCTGTCCTTGCCTTTTCAGCTTCTACCGGCTGCCCACATTGCTTAACTTGTGACCCCCTTTCTCCACTTCAAAACCAGCAATGTTGCATTTCCCTGACCTTTCTTCCGAAGTCACATTCTCCTTCTGTCCACAGTTTGAGAAGGTTCTTCACTCTTAAGGATTTATATGAATAGATTAGATCCATCTGGGTGATCCAGAATAAACTCCCCATCTCAACGTCCTTGACTTAATCACACATTTGCTTTGTGTACTTTTTTCCCAAGTTTCTTTGGTCATGTAAGGTAACATATTCAGGTTTTGGGAATAGAGCATGGACATTTTAGGAAGGTCATTATTCAGTCTACCATACATTTTTTTCATAGGAACACTAACAAACAGATTATTCACAAACTGAATTAATACCATCCTGTAAGAGCATAATTACCCCTAATGTATGTCTTTCCAACTAGAGTATGAACCCCTATTTTTGGTCCCTAGCATTTAGCTCAGTGCCCTATATACTATCAGTGTTCAACAGGGGTCTGTTTATAAGAAACCTAGAGAGAGAGAGAGAAAGAAAAAGAGAGAAAGAGATAGGGATATATACAAAGGCACAAAAGCATACATAACACAACCTATTGTGGGATGCCTGAGTGGCTCAGTTGGTTAAGTGTCTGCCTTCAGCTCAAGTCATGATCCCAGAGTCTCGGGATTGAGTCCTGCATTGGGCTCCCTGCTCAGCAGGGAGCCTGCTTCTCCCTCTGCCTGCCACTCCCTCTCTCTCTCTCTGACAAATAAATAAATTAAATCTTAAGCACACAAAGCAACCTATTGTTTTATTTAGAAAGATTATTTTGGGTAAGGGGCCAACCACTTACCAGTTACTGGGGTGGGCCAGTCATCTGAGTCTGCAGGGGCTGATCTAGAACTGGGATGGAGCAGGAACCTAATTTCATGGAACCAGACTGGAGGCTGGGGACCACAGGGCTCAATCTGGTACTAGGGTTGCAGGAGTCATTCTGTCTCCTGGGACCTTGGGGACCACCCTAGAGGTTAGGTCTGCAAGTCTAGACTGGTGCTGGTATGGACCATGAAACTGGGTCTTTGGAGCCAGTCTTAAGGCTAGGTCCCTGGAGGCTGGTCCAGTGATGGGGTAGGCTAGGAGCCTGGGTCTGTGGCAGGCTTTCTAGAGTCTAGATCCACAAGGGCCAGGATGATGCTGAGGCTGGCAAGGGGCCTGGGGCCACAGGAGCTGACCTGGTGCTGAGGTGGGCTGAAAGCCTGGGTCTGTGGTACTCAGCATGGTACCAGGCCCAGCCAAGAGCCTAGTCTGTGGATACCCACCTGGAGCCTGGGTTCAAGGGAACTACTGGGGAGCTGGGACTACAGGAACTACCCAGGGCCATGGGCAATGGCTAGTAGTAGAATGTACCAAGAGTCTGAGTTATCAGAATCCTTCCAGGAACCTAGGGCCATGGAAGACTTCTGGGGCCACTGGAACTGGGTAACACCCAGATGAGCTAAAGGCCTGTGTTTATAGCATTCCCCCCTGGGAGTCTGGAGCTTAAAGGCACTGGCATAATCTGGGGACTTGGGTTTGTGGGAACCTGTAGAGTGCCACCTAAGCTTGCAGGGGTTTTGCCTAGGTGGCTATGGATCCACAGTGAAATCATGTAGTCACTTTACTTGACTACAAGAGTCTGTCTCTTGACCTAGACTGTCCTGGCCTAGAGGATGGGTGATGGCAACAATGTTAATCTATTTTCTATCATCCTCAATGTGTCTTTTCCTACTTCTGTGCTTCACCCAGCTTCTGTATTCTATCACCTGGAATCCTCAGCTCTTGCAAAGGTATTTTCATTCATGAGTACCTGTCCAGATTGATGCTTTGGGGAGTAAATCAGCATTGGAAATTTCTATACTGCCATTTTGCTATCATCATTCTCCTCCTGGATCATGTTTTTTTGATCCACTCTGACAATCTCTGTCTTTTAATTGGTGTATTCAGACGATTGACATTCAAAGTGATTATTGATATAGTTGGATTAATAGCTACCACATTTGTTACTATTTTCTATTTGTTGTCCTTTTTCTGCATTTTGTAGCTTTAACTGACTGCTTTACGATTCCATTTTTACTCCTTTTTTAGCATATCAGTTATACTTCTATTTTGCTTTTTCTTTTCAGTGTTTGCATTCGAATTTGCAGTATACATTTACAACTAACCCAAGTCTACTTTCAGATAATACTGTACTTCTTCATGGGTAGTGTAATACTTTATCATAATGTCCCTTGTATCATAATATCCCTTGTATCATTCTTGTCATTCATTTTACTTATATATAAGTATGCATATATACATATATAAGCATATATAGTTGAAGCCAGTGTTGTTGTCATTATTACTTTCAAATATTTTATTTATTTTTGAGAGAAAAAGAATGCATGAGCAGTGAGGAAAGGCAGAGGGAGAAGAAGACTCCTCACTGAGCAGGGAGCCTGATGCATGGCTCAGTCCCAGGACCTTAGGATCATGACCTGAGCCAAAGGCAGACACTTAACCAACTGAGCCACCCAGGTGCCCCTCCAGTGTTGTTATTATTGTGAATGAACTGTTATCTGTTACAACAGTGAGAAGACAAATAAAAAATTTTATTTTGCCATTACTTACTTCTCCAGTGCTTCTCCTATCTTTATAGAGATACAACTGTCTGACATATATAATTTTCCTTCTCTCTAAAGAACCTCTTAAATTTTCTTGCAAAGAGGTCTACTGGCAATGAATTCCTTTAATTTTTGTTTATCTGAGAAAGTCTTTATTTTTTCATTTTTGAAGGATAATTTTGGAGGCTACAGAATTTTAGGTTGGTTGGTTTTTCCATCAATACTTTAAACATTTCACTCCACTTTGTTCTTATGTGCATGGTTTCTGAGAAGAAGTCTTTCTTACCTTTGCTCCTCTGTAGGTAACATATTTTTATCCTCTGGCTTCTTTCAGGATTTTCTGTAGTTTAAAAATGATATAACTAAGTGTAGTTTTCTGGGGGGAATTTATCCTGTTTGGTAATCTCTGAGCATCCTGGATCTGTGAATTGGTGTCTGACATTAATTTGGGGCAAATCCTTAGTCATTATGGTTTCAAATATTTCTTCTGTTCATTTCTTCTAGTGTTCCCATTATGCACATGCTACATCTTTTGTGCCCAGTTCTGGGATATTTTGTTCTTTTTATTTTTATTTTTTAGTCCTTTTTCTCTTTGCTTTTCGGTTTTGGAGGTTTCTACTGAAATACCTTTAAACTCAGAGGTTCTCTTTTCAACTGTGCCCAGTCTACTAATAAGTCCACAAAGGCGTTAATCATTTTTGCTACAGTGTTTTTTTATCTATAGCATTTTGTTTTGGTGCTTTCCTAAAATTTCCATCTCTCTGCTTACATTGCCCATCTGTTTTTGTATGCTGTCTACTTATCAGAGCCCTTATCATATTAATGATAGCTATTTTAAATTCCTGATCTGATAATTCCAACCTTGCTTCTATATCTGAGCCTGGTTCTGAGGCTCTCTGTCTCTTCCACTTACGTTTTTTGCTCTTTAGTGTACCTTTTAATTTTTTCTTGGTAGCTAGGCATGATGTATATGGTCAAAGGAACTGCTATAAATATTTATAGACCTTTAATAATGTGATGATAAGGTGAGGGGGAAGGGAAGTGTTTTATAATCCTATGATCTGGTCTCTTAGTCTTTTAGTGTCCCTGTGCCTTTGGACTGTGAACCTCAAATATGCTTCTCAGCCCTCCTCCCTCCATACCCTTCAGTGAAACAGGATGGCTAGAAGGGACTGGAGGTGGGCCTTTCCCTTCTCCCAGGTCAGTGACTTAGACTCTGACAAAACCCCAGCAGGTGAGGCTGTGATTAAATAGTACCTTCTAAAGACAGACTTTGTTAAGAACAGAATGCTCTGGTATATTTCAAAGTGGTTCCTTTTCCCCTTCCTCTGCCAAAAACATGGTGGAGAAGGAGGGGTATTGATTTTCCTCTGATATTCACTGTGAGAATATGATTGAGATCCAGGAGTTAAAACTAAGAAATATGTAGGAGCCTCCAAATATTGGGCCCCCCAGAGATTTTTTGCTTTGTTTTGTTTTTAACATATATTATTTGTTTCAGGGGTACAGGTCTGTGATTCATCAGTCTTACACAATTCACAACACTCACCATAGCACATCTCTCAGAGTTATCCACATTGAGTGTCCAGCAATTCATAAATTATGGTTCCCTGCCCTCGTACTGGTTTCTACAGAGTTTGTTGCTCCAGGAGGTTGTGATTCTCTGTATTTGCTGTTGGGCTCTCCAATTTGGGGAACAACATTTTGCCCTGTGATCTCAGTTCTCTTTTGGATCTTAGAAGAGTTGGTGATTTTTCAGTTTATTCATTTTTTTAATTTGTTGTTAACTTGGAGTGACAACTTTCAGCTTTTTTTTTTTTAAAGGATTTTATTTATTTATTTGACAGAGAGAGAGATCACAAGTAGGCAGAGAGACAAGCAGAGAGAGGAGAGGAAGCAGGCTCCCCACTGAGCACAGAGCCTGATGCGGCCTCGATCCCAGGACCCCTGAGTTCATGACCTAAGCTGAAGGCAGAGGCTTTAACCCACTGAGCCACCCAGGCGCCCTCCGCTTTTTTATTTTTTTTTAAAGATTTTATTTATTTATTTATTTGCGAAAAAGAGAGCATGGGTGAGTGGGGGCAGGGGGTTAGAGGTAAGGGGAGAGAAAGAAGTGGCCTTCTTGATGAGCAGGAAGCCATATGTGGTACTTGATCCCAGGGCCATGAGATCATAACCTGAGCCAAAGGCAGATGCTTAACCAACTGAGCCACCCAGGTACCCCAACTTTTAGCTTCTTATAAGGTGTACTGGAAACCCAGAAGTGTTTTGTTTACCTTTTCATTACTGAAATATGAAGACTCAGTGATTCTCTGTGAACTGTTGCTGAGCCTCTTTCTTCCAGCAGTTCTCATCTGTTTGTCTTGTTTACTCTATTGGGACTTATAGGAGTTATATGTCAATGGACTACATGTTCTAGTGACAGAATGTGCCCTAGCATGTGTGAAAGGTATGACAGTGTGAGTAAATGGGATGGCTTGATCATTCCTACCCTTTCTAATGAGAGTTTCCCAATCTGTCAGTCACCCTACCCTTCTTGCCTTTGGTTCTTAACCTCATCACTCTTTCATTCCAACATATAACCCAAAAGTTCCCATTAATTTATCCTATTTTTGCAGTTTTTTTTCCTTTTCACTAAATTTATAGTTTTACACACTATTTTATGGACCCTGATTGTACCTTTTGTGGTAAGCACTTTATAAGTTTTAAATGCTTGTTGCTTTACATCTTCCGTTTTTAGGATGATATCATCTGTTGGACCATGGTTAGTCTGAGGATTCAAATAAATGTCTTTTGAACGTTTAACCTTATGTTTTACATGTCTTTTCTTGGGAATGGGCTCAAAATCCTCACTTCCTGTATTCCTTAATTTTTTTTCTTTAGCCTTTTATTCTATGTGGGAATTCTGGTTAAATCAATATAGATTAGCCTCACATATTTTTTCCACATAAGGAAGCATTTATTTGAGGTTTAACATGAAATCATGTTATACAAATAAATACTATGTTTATACAAATGAAATATGTATAAATAAATCTATACCAAGTCATAGCACAGCAAAAGACAAAGTAAAAACAAAACTAATTGGTGGCTATATACAGTTGGACACAGTTGTGTTTTATACGCTAGAAAGTCTTTTACAAAATAATCATCTTATATCAATAGAAGACCAATCTTCAGTGTCATCCTGCAAGGTGGGTTACTTTAGCAGTCTCCTCCACAGGACAACATTTTCTGGTGTATGCCTTGTGCTCTGCCCACAACATGCGACCCTATAAATGTGGTCAGGGTGAGACATAGCCTGCAGTAAAGTTCCTGCTGTTTTCTCCAGCATCCGCCTATGGCTGGCAATTATTTTGGTGACTGCCACCTGCTCAAGAGGCCTTGCTGTAAGTGCTCTGTTGGCCACTGTAGTCTGAATTTCCCTGTCCACATCCATAGTTCCTATAGTTATACCTATTATGATCATAGCCACTGATCACCACCATAGACACTATTGTAATTTCCATATCCTTGATCATAATAGTTATTAAATCCTTTGTTCCAGTTTTGGCCCTGATCTCATTTACAACCCTTGCTACCACCTGGTCCACCAGCTGCAGCACTTCTTCCTCCTTTTAGTTGTTGCTTTGGCTGCCTATATACCTCTTTGGGTTGTGCAACTTGGTTTCACACTTCCCAGAACCAATCCCCCCCCCCCAACCAATTTGATGATAATCTGCTCTCTAACAGTTTCTTTACTGGCTCTTCATCTATTTTCATGATGAAACAAAATCTTCTTTCATTTGCTTTTTGTATCATGGGAAGTTCAATATTTTCAATCTCCCCAAAAGACCCCAAAATATTCTTTAATTTGTTCTTCAGAAATATTTTGGCTCAATCCACCCATAAAAACCTTTTGAGGGTTTCTTTTCCTTTTAAAGCTTTGGCCCTTTGGGGATCTATCAATTTGCCATCCAGCTTGTGTTCTTTCAATTACAAAACCCATCATCTTGCTGACTTTTATCTGCATTGATCTTGGATCCCCCTGCGAATTTTTCTATGTTGCTATACTTATTTGTGTCCATGGTGGCAGAATTATATATGGGAGGGTGGGAGTGGGGAATGAGGGGCTACTAGATACAGTCCAGTCCTGGCAGCACTCATGGTAGAGCATTGTGTGGATCTGGATTTTATTGTGAGCAAATGAGCTAGCCTCATAAGTTAAATCTCTTTTTTCAATGAGCTTCTTCTCACTGACACCTTATACTTTACCACTTCATGCTTAGTCTTCCATCTAATTTAACTCCTTTCAGTATCTCCCCATCCATGTTATTTTTCTGTGACAATGGAATACTTTTCTTTTGGTAGGCTCCATGCTGGGTGTGGAGCCCAACATGGGGCTTGAACTCCTGATCCTGAGGTCAAGACCAGAGCTGAGATCAAGAGTCAGATGCTTAACCTACTGAGCCACCCATGCACTCCTACTTTTAATCTCAAGCAACAGAAAATTCAAGACAGATTTAAGGAATGAAAGTGATGTATTAGCTAATAAAACTAAAAAGACAAGGTAGGGAAAAAAACAAAGATAATGTAGGAGTCCAACCGTGTCATCAAAGACCTGATTTCTTTACCTTTCTCTGTTCTGCCTTCAGTTTTGTCAGCATGATTCCAAACTTGGCTTCTTAAAAAAACAAAATCAAAAAACCCAAACAAATCAAATTCAGAAATCCAAGTATTATGTCTCTATACCACCCTGCCCAGAAGGGAAAAGAGTGACCTTTTCTTGGTTCTTCAAGATAAATGAGATGGCTGCTTTTCTAGAAAGCCCTTTACTGTAAAGGATACGTTGCATGTCACTAGGAATATTTAGTTCAGATGTCCTTCCTGAACCACCCTCCATGCCCCAGAAATGGCAGGCATTATGTGGTCTCGGTGTGGGTTCCATGAATTGACCCTTGTAGAATGGGGAATGGGATGACCTGATGAATTTAAACCAATCTGAGACCATTCCTAGAGCTAGTAGTTCAATGAACTGGCTTCTCCCTAAACATGTGAGAGAAGATGACAACTAGCTGAAAGTATAGAAACTATGAGGAAGGAGGATGGGGGAAATGGATGCTAAGTGACAAAGAGATGCTCTCTACCCTTGCACATAATTACTTCAAAAATTCATAAAATGCCATTTTTATTTTATTGCTCTGCTGCTGTAATCCAAGGACCAAATCTGGCCTGCTACCTGTTTTTATAAATAAAGCTTATTGAAATATAGCCACTTTCATTTAAAAAGTAATTTCTGTGGCTGCTTTCAGACTACAGTGGAAGAGTTGGTAGTTGTAACAGAGACCATATGACCTGCAGAACCTAAAGTATTTATTATTTGGTCCTTTCAGAAAAAGTTTGCTGACCCCTGGCCTAGAAGACTAAACTCCTGGGTTTCAAAGTCCTCTATCGTCTGTCCTTACTTTACTGATCTAATTTAATAGCATTATGCACTGTATACAAACTCTCTAACCCAATCAGATTTTTTTATTCACCCACTGCAAACAGTGCACATTCAACCTCTGCTTTTTTTTTATTTGTTCATGCTTTATCCAACCTGGAATGCTCTTCTTCAATCTTAACATATCTTTGGAGGCCCATCTCAAGTTTATGAAGTTTTCCATGTTACCTTTACCCACTCTAGAGCCTTCTTTCCTACATGTATTATTTAATGCATTTGAGTCTACATATGTTTAATAAATGTACATTTTTTATCTGCCCAATTAAATACAAAACTCTTGGATATGAGAGTCTTAGTAACACAGTGTTGTTTTTTGTTTGTTTATTTGTTTGTTTTTTGTGTGGCCCTTACAGAATTTCAAGCAATGCTGGACGAGAAGGCACTTAAGTAATACTTACTAGTCCTGTCAAACTACCTCATAGCCAGAATTAGTCTACTTCTTTGCACCCCCGCAATACCACCCTAATCCAAGATCTACCTACTCCCATCCAGCCTAATGCTATAGTCTCCCAAGTGCCCCTTGCTCCTTCTAGCCCCCTACAGTCTTCTCTCTACATAGTGAACACACTGACTTTAAATGTTTAAATCAGGTGATGTTATTCTCCTACTTAAACTCTTCCGCCCCCATGACATATTGCAGAATGATCTGCCTTTGCCTAAATCTCCTCATCCATCCCCTCTCACTTGGCAGTGATCACTCAGCTCCCATTTCTCTCAGTTCCTCTGCCTGGAATATTTTCCCTCCAGGTCACAAAAGTCCAGTTTCTCATAATTCTGCTCTCAATTCTCTCCTCCTTGCCTAACCACCCAATTTGTACTGCCTCCTGTATGTCACTTTGGATCACATCATCCAGTTTCACCTTCTTCATAGCCCTGACTCAATAGACTATGTCTTGTTTATTTGTTTAACTGTTTCCCCTCTAAATGCAAGCTCTGTTGAGTTTACCTATTGGTTCACCACTGTATTTCCAGCCCCTAGAGCAATGCTCAGTGCATAAGAGGTATTTAGTAGCTCTTTGTGGAATAAATAAACAAAAGCATTCCTAGATTTATTTCCTTTTGAAATGGCAAAAGAGAACTTCTATTCATTTCCATAAAAATGCATTTACTAACCACCTTCTTTCATGGCATTACCACTTAGGATTTTGTACAAAGAAACTGTTCTTAGGGGTTATATTAGTTTCCTAGGGCTGCCATAATAAATTACCACAAACTGAATGGTTTAAAACAACAGAAATGCATTCTTTTACTATTTGGGAGGCCAGAGACCCAAAATCAAAGTGTTGGCAGAGTTGATTCCTTCTGGAGGCTCTGAAGGAGAAACCATCCATGCCTGTCTCTTAGCTTCTGGTGGTTGCTGGCAATCCTCAACATTCTGTAACTTATAGATTCAGCACTCCGTCTCTGCTTCCATCTTCACCTCCCTTCTTCTCCCAGAGAGAAGGTGTTTTTTTCTGCCTCTTATATAGACCGTCTCACTGGATTTAGGGACTGCTCTAATCCAGGAAGAGCTCATCTTGATTCTCAACTACTTACATCTGCAGTGATCCTGTTTCCAAATAAAGTCACATTCTGAGGTTCTGCACGGACATGAATTGGTGGGAGGTGGCCACACTATTCTTCGGGGTTTGATAGTACAATACTGAAACTAATAGTGTACTCTTGTTGTAGTATAGTACACACGGGTTGTTTTTTGGTAACCAGCACTTACCTCCCTTAACAGGAACATCCCAGTTTCCTATCGGGGAATTTTGTCTCTCCTGCTATTGGTGATCTTGGTAGGAATGTAAATTAATATTCCTCATCTGATTGCAACTAAGGAGCCACATGTGACAGACAAAAGGGAAGACACCTAGACTCCTGGGATATTTTATTTTTTCAAATTTGTATTTCTTTATATTTGGGTAACATTTCAAGGTATGTTTTTACTCCATAGTAAGTTTCTCTTGATTTTAGCGCTAGAAATCTGTGAATGCCAGAGCACATTAAGCAATCTGGACTCTTGGAACCTTTTTTTTTTTTTTTTAAAGATTTTATTTATTTGAGAGAGAGAAGCAGAGAAGGAGCACAAGAAGGGGGAGGAGCAGAAGGAAAGGGAGAAGCAGACTCCCCATTGAGCAGGGAGCTGGCTGCAGGGCTCAATCCCAGGACTCTGGGATCATGACTTGACTTGAAAGCAGACACTTATCCAACTGAGCCACCCAGGTTCCCCTGAACTTTTGGAACTTTCAATTTTGAGTAGAGATACACAGGGATGGGAAGTGAAGGGAGTGCATACATTGGAACAGCAGCACCTTGAAAAGATCTGGAAATTTTTCTTGTTGCCTGGACTCCAAGAGCTGTCCTCATTCTTGTCTTGTGTCCAAGACTGACCCTCCAACCTCCCATCTATCCTGTGAGTTCCTGGCTAGCACTGTGTTAAAGTTCCTTTTTGCCTAAGTTAGCCAGAATCCATTCCTATCATTCTCAACCAAAGAAACTCAGTTGTTAACGCTGAGATCCTAAGATTTGTTCAGTACTGGTGCAGTTTTGCATCATTAGCTCTGAGTTCTGACATGCTGAGTTTACTGCTACATGAGATACTACCTTCAAAATGTCAATTTCTTCCCAGCCTGACAAATTAGTGCAATTAAAAAGACAGCATATTAGCATTTTTATTAACTTATTTATAGCCCATCTTGTTCCAAAAGGACTTTATTGTGTTAAATTATCCTACAAAGGAAAAGCAAGGAAAAAATCCATTCAAAATAAGTGAAAATGAGACAAAGGAGAATAAGGGTAGAAAAGTGAGATGGAACCATGAGTGAACCTAATCCATAAAATGGTTACTGTAAAGGTCCAGACAATAGGTAGAGGAAAGATGCAATAATAGGTAGTGGAAAGATGCAATAATATGACAGGGTCTACAGGCTACAGTTGCCATGGTATTTGGCAATAATATTTAATACTTGAAATAATACATTTTCAACCTGTATTTCTGTTAAAAGAGCTTGCAGTCTAAGTGGGTTCATGAGAGAATTAAGCAACTTGCCAAATAGGAACTGCCTAACCAAATGTCAGAAAAGAGAATACACTTACTTAAAGTCATTATGTTATCACTTTGAAGATGGTAAAAATATGCATCTGCTTTCCATTTCTTTTTTGTTAATATTACTCAAAATTATTTAAGCTGTAGTGTCTTTTTAAAAATTAATAATTTATTTTGCTTTACACAATACTGGGCTTTGGAAACCTTTATTTTATAAAACAAATTTTTTTTTTTTTTACAAGTTGAAATGTTTAGGCTTAAAAAAAATTTTTTTTTGAAGTAAGGTCTAGACCCAATGTGGGTCTTGAACTCATGACCCAAAGATCAAGAATTACATGGTCAGGGTACTTGGGTGGCTCAGTTGGTTAAGTGTCTGCCTTTAGCTCAGGTCATGATCCCAGCGTCCTGGGATCGAGTCCCACATTGGGCTCCCAGCTCTGCAGGGAATCTGCTTATCCCTCTTCCTTTGCTCCTCCCTCCCGCATGTACACTGTCTCTCTCTCTCTCAAATAAATAAATAAAAACCTTTAAAAAAAATAAAGCCTCATAAAAAAAATTACATGGTCTACCAATTGAAATGTTTTATTTATTTATTCATTTATTTTAAAAGATTTTTATTATTTATTTGACAGAGAGAAACACAGCCAGAGAGGGAACACAAGCAGAGAGGGGGAGCGAGAGAGGGAGAAGCAGGCTTCCTGCTGAGCAGGGAGCCCAATGTGGGACTCGATCCCAGGTCTCCGGGATCATGACCTGAGCCGAAGGCAGTTGTTTAACCAACTGAGCCACCGAGGTGCCCCGAAATGTTTTGAATAGAATACAGGAACTGGCTATTTAAAAGAACACATAGTCAGTCTTTCTGCAAATCAAGCATTACTTTTTCATTTATTATTTTAGTGATATGAAGTGTTCACATGTTATAGAAATGTTGGTTCCCCTCTTGCAGTTTTTATAAGGAAGTGCACCTAGATTTTAAATGCAAACACTGCATAAAGATATTACTCATACATAGTAACATAATAAACACAATCATAAGATACTGATCTTCATTATTGTAATGAAGATTTTCCCATTTTAATATTTATTGCATTTCCCCCCTACTGAACCTTTTCCAAAAGGAATCTGAGATAACTATTGAATATATCACAAGTGCCACCTAGTGCTTTCTTTGAAAATATTTTTTTTTTTTTTTAATTTTCAGAAACAATAAAACAAGGTGTAGAAAGCCTGAACTCTCAGGACAGAGTTTGTTTAAATAGCCCTGCTTTCTAAAAATGTCTGTTTGATTTCAATCAAAAAAAGACTTTGAAAGAAGAATTTTGGAGAAGAGTTTCTTTGATAGTAATCAGATCACCCAAGACTGCTTGGTTTTAATTTTGCATAAGTATAGATGGAATTAAGTAAAACATGCTAAAGAAGGGGAAAATGAAGGCATTTCATTAAAGAAGTAACAGCAATATTTTCAAAAAGTAATTTCGTCCAGTTCCCAATAGGAGCTAACATCCCACCAAAGCTCTAATTCTATCATCATTATTTTATACCCCAAGTCACTCTTATTTCCAATGTCCCTGTAGTTAAGGCACCGGAACATTGTCATCATACCACCACCAGCAGCCACAGTCACCATCACAGGCACTAGCTGAGAGACCGTTGTTGTAGGACCCAGTGTTGGTGTAAGGAAACAAATACAAGTTTTAATCTCCACCAACAAAGAGCCTAATATTAACTTGGAAGTAGGAAGAGAAATAGAAAAGGAGGAAAAGTGTAATAATGAAATAGCAGTACTGATGAAAAGCTATCCTTTTTCCAGTTCACAGACCATCCCCACCTTCAGATGAGCTTCTGATATGTTCTCTTTTCCTTCTGTATTGTCTGCTTATTCCTCCACTTCATGTCTTGGAAAATGGCAACAGACTTATCCTTTGGTTTCCTGCCTTGCCTACTGCCAGACTAACATTACTAAAATGCTGCCTTTAACTCTTTATTCTTTTCCTTAAGAACCAGTTATGGATGTCTGTGCTCACCAGACCATGGGCTTAAATCTCTGAGCCTAGCTTTGAAGGCCTTCTATAATTTACATGTACTTTATCTGTTGGATATACACTCTAACACTAAATTTTCATCCCAAAGGGCAGGTCTCCGTTTACTTTAGAACTGAAGTTCAGGCTGTACTTTCGTTTCCTTTTTTAAACTGTGCGGCCTTTTTTCCCCCTGGTATTTCTACTTGCCTTTGTGTGTGTGTGTGTGTGTGTGTGTGTGTGTGTGTGTGTGTGTGGTCTCTTATACCATTTGCCTTTATGATATTAGTTACCGTATCACTTATGATCATTCCTTTCCTCCACACTCCTTTTTTTTTCCTGAGGTCCTCTCTCGTGGGCATGGGCATCACATTCTCCTGGTTGTGCGTTCATCTTTCTTTAAAAATAATTTTATTTATTTATTTGCCAGAAAGAGAGAGATCATGAGTCAGCACACAAGCAGGCTGAGGGAGAAGCAGGCTCCCTGCTGAACAGGGAGCCCAATGTGATGTGGGACTTGATTCCAGGACCCTGGGATCATGACCTGAGCCCAAGGCAGACGCTTAACCCACTAAGCCACCCACGCATCCCGATGACTGCTTTTCATCTTGCTCCATAGCAAGTTACATTGGAACTTCCCTTTCTTGCTCTTTGGGTTTATTTCTCTGTTTCCTAGATCACTGGTCTTCCCCTTTCTTCTCTTCTTGTTTTGCTGCAGAATATTTTCAACCAGTTTCCGAAATTGAGCATATGAAAGGTAAATATTCCACGTCTGAAAATGTCTTTTTTCCATCTTCACACGTAATTGTGTTTGGCTAGGTACAATATTCTAGTTTATAACCATGTTACAAATAAAAGTTGTGTTTTAGTACCTAGGTTGCTGAGAAGAAGTCTGATATCAGTTTGGCTCTTGTTGTTTTGTGATGTGGAAGATAAATTGTTCCTATTTCACTGGTATCAAGCAAAATCCTAACAATCCATTTTTCCATAGTGAACTAAATCCCACAGATCTGTGTTCTGCTGAAATGAAATTTCAGAGCCTGGCTCTAGAAATACAGAACTTCATAATTTTTTAAAAACTCTAACAAGAGATGAAAAGATGTTTCTTCTCTGCTGCAGCAAAGAGAGATGACCTTCCTCATGTTAAAATTTGGTTAAAAGATCCAATGAGATACCATGTTAAATGTGAGCTCTCACAAGGACATCAGTCTTATTTCCTATGTAATATGAATCTTGCAGAAATCTTCACAGTTGCTATAAGCCCATCCTGTCCTCTCTCATAGAAATCTATCATTGGAATTATCATTTGAACAAAGGAGTCTTGTAGATGCTAGACATTTTAGAAATTATTGCCATGTTATGTGAACATAATTTTAATGACACTTGTAATTCTGTCTTACTTGTTAAGACTTGTTAAGATGGTTTTATTTGTTGCCCTGGTGCTAATGTTCTAGTCAACACTATGTTCCCAAGTGGTATAAACATTGTTATAGTTATTCTGTCAAGTCAGAAGAGGATCCTTGGCTCTCTGCTCTTGTTTGTATAGTGGACAAAGAAAAGTCTACGGTGCTGGAACAAAGTTTAGTGTCATTTACATTTCCACACGGCTATCCAGTTGCTTCGTACCATGGACCAAAGTGACAGTTTTTCAAACCAATAGTAGATATTTCATTTCTAATACCTGAAGGCTATTTAAAACATATGGTCTTTTCAGTAATTTGCAACATGTATCATTTCAGTGTGCTTCAGGAACTTGGGAGAGAAGAAGATTTGGTAACTATATAAAAAGGCAAAGTGGCAGTTCCTTTAATTAAAAAAATCTTACTTCCCCTTACAAAGACACAGCTAGGTCCAGGAGGACCTTGAATAGTCCCAGAATATTTTTCTAAAGATGGTGAAAATCTTCCTGACACAACCAAAAGTATTTTCTATATTACCATAGTATTAAAACTTTATCCATTGCTAAATAGAGTAATAAGTTCTAGGACATAGAATAATAGAAGAAAACATTATGGAAAGGAGACTTTCCTCAGATCCATATGAGCATCCATATCATCATTGAAAGTGATCGACAATGGATAAGTAGAACCAAATAGAGTCCAGAAATAGAGGATCACTTGATTTATCACGAGGGTGCCAATATATGGTACAGGTTCAGAGGATGTTTGCATTTTAAAATCGGGTAGACATTATCAAATTATGCACTAGAAAACTTACACGAATTTATGCTCTCACTAACATGGTTGAGGAGCACTTTATGGCCTATTCATGTAAATGTTCAAGGACGTTTGAAAAGAATGGATATTCTGTTTATTGAGCACAGAGTCCCTTTCTATGTGTGTATATAATGCAATGCATTCATTATTCAAGCAACAAGTATTTACTGAATGCCTCATATATTTTAGGTACTGCTCTAGGCCGTTGGGATTTGGCTGAAGGCAAAATACCTATTTTCTTGGAGCTTACATTCTTGGGGGGAGGGAGACAGATGATAAACAGAAAAATAATATAATTTTATAGGGTTCTAAGTTGCATGAAGGAAAAACCCAGGAAGATAAGGGATCAGAGAGAGACTAAGGATGAGGGCTGTAGTTCCCATGGGAGAGTCAGGGGAAACCTCTCCACAAAGGTGAGTTGCATGAGGAGAAGGAGGAAGCCAAGCAAAATTTGAGGGGAAGGTATGTCCTAGGTAGAAGCTCAGGGAGTTCACGTGAAGGCCTTGCGTCTGGAAAGTGGTTGGTGTGGGAGACTCAGAAATGGGCCAGCATGATGTGAGAGTGTAGCATTGATGCTTAGAGAAGTAGTGGGGATTAGATCATGCTGGCCCTGTTGCTTATGTATGTTACATTGTGATGGGAAGCCACAGAGGGTTTTTAGCACTGATGTTACATCATCTGATTTGTACTTATAAAAAGTAATTTTGATTATTGTGGGGAAATAAATGAGGGGTAAAGGAAGCAAAAAGACATTTAGTTATGACCAGAGGGACAGTAGCTTGGGTTAGGTGGTAGCTGGAGAAGTGGTGAATGTGACCGAAATCAGGGTGCATCTAGATAATAGAAAGGATTTGCTGAGGGCTTGGATGTTACAGTGGGGTACACCAAGGGGAGGAGAGCATCAAGGATGGTTCCTAGGTTTGGGGCCTGAGCAACTGGGTAAGTGGTGTGGTTCCATGTCAGAGATGGCTGGGGAGGGAGACAATGGGGCCAGTGGAAGAAAATAGTGCATGTAAATGTAACAAACCAGTGTCAACCAGTAGACAGATAAACAAAATGCAGTACCCCCATTCAATGAAAGAGTATTGAGCTATGAAAAGGAATGATATCCTGGTACAGGCTACAGCATGGCTGAACACTGAAAACATGCTAAGTGAAAGAGGCCAGACCCAAAAGGTCCCATGTTATAGGATTCCATTTATATGAAATAGCCAGAACAAGCATATCTATAGGGTCAGAAAGTAGGTTAGCGTTTTCCAGGGTGGGGAAGGGGACACAAGGAGTGACTGCTTAATGGAGGTTTCCATTTGGGGTGGCAAAAAAGTTCTGGAGCTAGACAGTTGAGGTGTTTGCACAACATTGTGAATGTACTAAGTGCTGTGGAATTTTCCACTTGCAAATGGTTACTGTGGTAAATGTTGTGTATAGGTTCCATTGAGCATTCTACAGAGATTTTAAGGAGTTGAATTCCTACTGTCCAGGCACTATTTTAAGTGCTGAGATTCAGTGATGAATGAAGTTTGATACTGGAATTTTACTTTCCAGTAACTTAACTCTCTGAGTGCTCTTTCAGTGTGTAGGCAAAATATTCCCAGATAGTCCTGAATATACCAAATAAATCATCACCCCCTTTTTCTTAAGATGAAAAAAATTTTTTGATCTTGTTTTCTTTCAGGTTAGGTTGTTTGGGTGTTTTGTTTATTTGTTTTGGATTTCTTTTTCTTTTTCTTTTTCTTTTTTTAAAGATTTTATTTATTTGACAGTGAGAAGCACAGCTAGAGAGGAAACACAAGCAGAGGGAGTGAGAAAGGGAGAAGCAGGCTTCCTGCCGAGCAGGGAGCCCGATGTGGGGCTCAATCCCAGGTCTCCAGGATCATGACCTGAGCCGAAGGCAGTCGCTTAACCCACTGAGCCACCCAGGCACCCCGGATTTTTTTTTTTTTTTGTCTATTTGACTCGCATGATGTTGGTTTTCCTTCATGTCTGGTGATTCTGTGTTATACTTTGAAGAGCTAGGTCAATTATTATACGTAAGTGGCTTAGATTTTATCTGCTTTTGTGGGAGTGTGCTGACAGGCTTTTCCTCTGAATGCAAGATCCGATATAAGTTTTACATAGGTATGTAGTGACTGTCCTCAGGAAGCATTTGCTTAAAGATAAATGGGTATGGAGCTGGCAGGTAGGATATGTTTTATCAGTCAGAATTCCTTTTTCTTTTTTTTTTAGATTACAAATATTTATTTTATTTTATTCTTATTATTAAAGTATAATTGAGGGGCGCCTGAGTGGCTCAGTCATTAAGCATCTGCCTTAGGCTCAGGTCATGATCCCAGGGTCCCAGGATCAAGCCCCGCATCAGCCCCGCGTGGCGCTCCCTGTTTGGCGGGAAGCCTGCTTCTCCCTCTCTCACTCTCCCTAATTGTGTTCCCTCTCTCACTGCATTTCTCTCTGTCAAATAAATAAATAAAATCTTTTAAAAAATAAAATATAATTGACATGCAGTATTATATTAGTTTTAAGTATAGAACATAGTGATTTGACAGTTCTGTGCATTACTCAGTGCTCATCACGATAAGTGTATCACAGCTATCACCGTACAATATTACAGTGTTATTGACTAGATTCCCTATGTTGTACTTTTCATTTTCCTTTATCTATTTCACCCATTCCCCCATCCACTTTCCCTCTGGCTACCACCAGTTTAATCTTTGTGTTTAATGATTTTAACATGAATACCTTTATTGAATCACATCACTTTAAATTTACAAATTTAGGGGTGCCTGGGTGGTTCAGTCAGGTAAGTGTCTAACTTCGCCTTTGACACTTCGCCTAAGTGTCTAACTAGTCATGATCTCAGGGTCCTGGGATGGATCCCACATCAGGCTCTGCCCTCAGCGAGGAGTCTGCTTTTCCCTCTCCCTCCACCCCTACCCCCACTTGTTCTCTTCTCTCTCTCTCTCTCAAATAAATAAAATCCTTAAAAGATAAATTTACAAATCTAAAAGTCATTATATAGTATTATGAATGAATTATATTTGTATTATATTTATAGGAAACATTCAGAAAGTTGTTTTTTTTTAATTTTTTGAGAGAGTGAACAGGGTGGGAAGAAGCAGAGGGAGAGGGAGAAAGAGAGAATCTTAAGCAGTCTCTATGCTCAGCTTGGAGCCTGACATGGAGCTCCATCTCATGACCCTGAGATCATGACCTGAGCTGAAACCAGGAGTCAGATGCTTAACCAGCTGAGCCACTCAGGTGCTCCCAGAAAGTTTTTTAATAACTACTTTGGATTTGTTCCTTCCAAATTTCATGTAGATCTTTAGAAATGTATTATCATAAAGCAAATTCTAGCTTCAGAAAAGAACATGTTGATTTAGCTTATCTTTTCTTTAATTGAAGTATAATTAACATACAATGTTATATTAATTTCCATGCATTACTCAATGCTTACCACACATAGTAAGTATGATCATCATACGGTGTTATTACAATATTATTATTTTTTAAAGATTTTATTTATTTATTTATTTATTTGAGAGAGAGAGAGTGAGACTGTGAGAGGGGAGAAGGTCAGAGGGAGAAGCAGACTTCCCATGGAGCTGGCAGCCCGATGTGACACTTGATTCTGGGACTCTGAGATCATGACCTGGGCCTAAGGCAGTAGCTTAACCAACTGAGCCACCCAGGTGCCTGTTATTACAATATTATTATTATTATTTTTAAAGATTTTATTTATTTGACAGAGAGAAACACAGCCAGAGAGGAGACACAAGCAGGGGGAGTGACAGAGGGAGAAGCAGGCTTCCCGCCGAGCAGGGAGCCCAATGTGGGACTCCATCCCAGGTCTCCGGGATCATGACCTGAGCCGAAGGCAGTCGCTTAACTAACTGAGCCACCCAGGCACCCCCCGTTATTACAATATCATTGACTGTATTCCCTATACTGTACTTTTCATCTTCATGACTTTTTTATTTCATAACTGGAAGTTTGTACCTCTTAATCCCCTTCATCTATTTCACCCATCCCCCACTGACCTCCCCCCTGGCGACCACCAGTTTGTTCTTTGTATTTAAGAGTTTGTATCAGTCAGAATTCTTGATTATAAGTAACAGAAACTAGCTCTGGATAATTTATGCAGCAAAATAATTTATTGGCTGACTCTTGAGTAGCTCCCAAAACTGACCAGAAGGCTGAACATCAGGCTTGGAAAACCAGCAGGAACCAAAGGAGCCACAGCCAAGGATACTCTGCTAGAACAGTCTGGGTAGGTCATAGTGGCCAGCTTTGTGACTATCCCTCCAGATTTAAGTTCTGGAACAGCCAGTGCTCCAATTGCCAAGCCAGAAAGCAGGGTTATCTGCCAGATGTCCAGTAACCACATGTGGTTGGCCGAAAAATGGCCCCAAAGATGCCCACGACCTAATTCCTGAAACCTGTGAACGTGTTCCCTTACATGGCAAAAGCAGTTTTGCGGATGTGGATTAAGCTAAATAATTTGATAAAGGATGATTATCTTGGATTATGAAGGTGTGCCCAATTATGTGATTTCTTAGAAGTAGAGAAATTTTGCAGAGGTGATCAGAGCTGTGACTCTGGAAGAAGAGTCAGAGAGATGCCACACTGCTGTCTTCGAGGACAGAAAAAGGGCTATGAATTAAGGAATGTGCTGGAAAATGCAAAAAACAAATTCTCCCCTCGTCTCCCAAAAGTGCTGACACCTTGATTTTAGTCTGGGACCTCTGATGTACAGAACTGTAAAATAATGCATTTGTGTTATTTTAAGCCACGGAGCTTATGGAGAATTTTTATGACAGCAATAGAAAACCAATACAGCACACATTTGTGGTATTGCCCTGCCATGATGCTACAGTAAGGAAGGTTTTACTCTCGCGGCAGGACTTCCTTGCAGAGTTACCGTATCACCTCCCAACACTTCCTCCTGCTTTTCTGTCTCCTCCCCAGGCCAAATACTACTAATGTTTTCCTTCTGCCACAGTTTTGGGGCACAAGAAGGCAAAGGGCCCCTTGTTCTGGATACAGTTCTTTAGTAAATTATCCTCATGGTTGATACAGAGCATTTTCCTCTACTATTGTAAATGTTCTTCTGAGTTTGGAATCTCTCTGTACTTGCTCTTATCTTCCCATTTCCATTTTAATCATTTATTTGGTTCTTATTCTGCAGCCAGTTTGGGGATATGATTTTGCTTCATGCTTGTCGATGTTGATTTCATTTAACTTATATCTCCCAGATATTTCAAATTTTTCTGATAATAGTATCCTTTCTTGTTTACTAGAACCATGTGGATTTCTTCTTTAAAAACAACGTCTTCCTCCGGTCATTGTAAGAAAATTGGAGAGGAAGGGAGCATGGTCTTATGAGCTTAGTTCACCATCTTGATCCCGTCGTTGCCTGTGATGTAGGTTGATTATTCTGTACTTGGGGGTCGGACAGAATCCAAAAGACTAGAAAGTTCCCTGAAGAGTGAGCTATATGGTCCAGTCTCAGCAGCATGTAGTAGTATAAAGGCAGATTCATGTTGGGTTAGCCCTAGGGATATCCAGGAGGGAACAGATGGAGCACAGGGGTTGGGAGGATCCAAGGGGGCCATGAGGAAGCTTCTTAATAGAAAAAGAAAAGACAGACTTGGATGCAAACCCTGATTTGCTCATTGCCAGCTCCATAACCTAGGCAAGTTTAGCTTCTGTGAGCTTCAGTTTCTGCACTTGTAAAATGGGAGACAATACTGTCTATCAGATAGGGTTCCTGCAAGGATTAAACAAAGATAATGGTAAAGTGCTTACTGTGGGTTTGGCATATAATAATATGGGGTATTAACTGAGTGGTTTTACATGGATTAATCTTGTTTAATCCTCATTTTAAAGCCTATAGTAAAGATCAGAAAACTGAGGAGTAGTGAATTTAAGTAAGTGGCCAAGTGGCATTTGAACCTGGGCAATCTGGCTCTGTCATCTCTGCACCTATACTCAATGGTGCAGCTTACCCCCTGGATAAGCTGGGCTGAATGCTCTTCTCTGGGTCTTTATGTTCCCTGTGCATTTATAGGGTAGGGAGCCAGATTAATTTTAGGAATTGGGAAGGGACTGAGTCAATAAGAGGGGACTAAGTGGCCCCAGTAATAGGCAAGCTGGAGCTAGCAGATCTTTGTAGGTTATTGTTTAGTGTCTGTCTGGTGGTGTATTTGCTTGTATTATTTATTTATTTTGCAGAGGCAATATTTACATAACAGTAAAGTGCACATCTTAAGTGTACAGCTCAATGAATTTTCACCTATGTACACATCTGTGTAATCACCATCCAGATCAGGATGTAGAAAGTTTCTGGCCCCCTTAAAGGCTCCCTTGTGCCCACTCCCAGCCAGTACCTGACCCAAAGTGACTGTTGCACTAACTACTATCATTATGGGGTAGTTTAATCTGTTTTTGAACGTCATGTAAATGGAACACACAGTTTGTGCCCTCTCATGTCTGGTTTCTTTTACTCATTCTCTTTGGTTTTTATTTTGATAAAGAGCCAGGTGGTGATAGGCCATGAATCTGTGAGCACATGACCACACTCTGTGGGCAGGGAGCTGCGATCTCCAAGCATGACCTTCCGGGGCCTCCGTACATGAGTACAGCATTCTGTGCATCTCAGTACCAGCTGTGGGGTATGAGGAAGAAGAGGAGACGCCGGCCCTGGCAGAGCTGCTGTGGGCTCGAGACCTTGGGAACACTACTCTCGGGACTCCCTAGATCCCTGGGGTAAACCTTCCTGGTACACTATAGGTGGAAAATGAATGTTAGTTCCTTTGTGCTTTCTGGTATTCCCCAGGAGCCAGATTTTAAGATGGGACAACTGGTGTAATTTGGTGGAGGGTGGCACGTTTTTTGCCCTTTTGCAGCCGTGGTGGCCTGGCACACTTTGAATTGCTGTATTCACTTGGGTACAGTAAATGTCCACACCTCCCTCTAGCCTCTGGGGAAGCTATTTTCTCAGGGTAGGCCCCATCTGTCTTCTCTGGGCAACACTGCCTTCCATCTTCTCCCTTTTGAGGATAATTTCAGCTTCTTTTCAAGAACTCTCAGAGTCCTGGTTGAGGCTTTTTCTAGGATAGCTTTTGAAACACAAAGACCTTCTTAAAGCTCTTATACCTGAGCATAAGACCATTCTGAGTCTCAGAACAAAAAAGTTAGGTTTTTCCTTCCAAAAAGGGCAAGAAGGGGAATATCACCTTTTCTTTCTATCAAATAAGCCTCGCCAGAAATAAGAATAGGGCACAAGTGACTACATCCAGAACCTGGCCTGTCCCAACAGCACTGGCTTCCTAATCTGCCCTCTGTGACTAATCACGGGGAATCTGACAAAATTACACATAGTCTCAGCACATTTCTTCAACAACAAGATGATGCTGATGTCAGCTTTCCAAGGGCAGTGTCATTGGTAAACGGAAGTAGCTATCTGAGAGCTTGATACTTAGCGTGTTCGTAAGGGTGTTTTCTTTTTGTCTGTAGGAGGAATTGCTTACACGGAAATATGAATATCTTAAATTAGGTGGCCCAGATTATAGGGCTGTGAGATTAAGGAAGTGATGCACTTTGCCAGGTAGGTGGGAAGCAGGGTAGGGCTCACAGAGGCTTTCCTCCTCTCCTCCATGGTTCCAAGCAGATAAGTGGTATGACTTAGGAGGTACTGGCTGGTACCTCAGTGCTCTCAACAGTAGTTGATCTCAACAGATCATTCTCTTTGATTCTTAGAATTATGTGCACAGGATGAAAACATCCTACCCCAGTCTCTTACTTCCTCCCACCCTGGCCAATGATCTAATTCAGTAGGGCAGAGGGAGATGAAAATGCTAATTAAAGAAAAGTCTCCTGATGATCAGTAAGGTTTGAAGGCTCCTGTTCTAAGATATATTTCTGTCCAATAGCTTAAAATATTTCCATATTATCTCAGTGAGGGGATAAAAAAGGACAGGGAAATTCATGAGTCACCTTGGCTATCCTGAAGGAGTAAAAACTTTTGCAGAACTGTCTAGATTAAATGAACCTTGTCATGTGTGTTGTAAAGCTTGAATTTTTTTTTCTGTGACAAAATTTTCATCAAGGAAGAAGAACAAAACTTACCAGTACCTTGTTTGAATAATTGGTATCACCATCATTCCAAAACACGTTTACTAGGCTATACCTTTAATTGGAAGTTTTTATTACATTCAAGTAAATTAGAATGATCAGGCATGCCTGAAACCTTTTCTCTTCTCCAAATCACCTCCTTAGTTTCTGCTATTGAAGGCATTTTAATACCTTCCTCTCTAAGATGTACCCTCTGAGCCTTCTGATAAGGGAAAATATGAGGATGATAGACCCTTGGGACTGTAAGCTGGTACTGAGGATGTCTTTCCCAACTGCTAGATTAGATCAGCATGTGAGAGTACGGGAGTTAGAATTCTGATGGAGGATGACTTGGGCGGGGTGCAGGGGGGAATGGAACAATCTACCATTTAAGTAATGTTTTATTCTCTATTGCTGTGATTGAAAGCTTGATTTGGGAATTTGTAATTGACTTTGGGAGCAGTGAAAATTTAGAGAGAGGGCAGAATGGAGAAAGGCTCAGGGAAGCCAGAGGGACATGAGCATTGTATAAACCTAGGTAGGGGATAAAGAGGGACAGAGCCAGAAAGTAAGAAGATCGTGGAGGGAGAAAGATAACAAAAAGAATCAATACTTCTTTCAGCCCCTTATGGGTCTTTCTGGGCAATTCACATCCCAACTTTTCTCCACCTCTGGTCACTATTCCATCCTGGTTGAAGTGAGAACCAAACTAGTTTTTGGTTTTCTGTGTGTTTTTTTGTTTTTGTTTTTGTTTTTGTTTTATTTTGAACAGGTTTCAGTATGACTGAAGGAGAAGTCTAGGAGCTGCTTAGATACAGCCAGGAAAATAGCTAGTTGTGTCAGACTACAGTTTTTTCCTGTATCGTTTAGATGCCTTATTGGGAGCCATACTTACGGATCTTTTACAAGCTGTCTGGAGTTTGGAGGAGTCTTCATCACTCATTTTTTTTTTTTTTTAGGAAATTTGAATACTAGCCTGTGCTGTTTAAAGTGTATGTGTGCGTGTGGGGGTGTGTTTTGCATTTTTTTGTTTGTTCTTTCTTGGAGGGTTGGGATAATGAAGTCCTGTTGGAGCAAAACTGGCTTGTAGCTGTTAAGAGGTTTGATATTTGGTTTTGCTGTCATTTGCAGCAAGCAAACAAAGTTTAAAAAGTAGGTTGCTTGGTTCTAAGTGCACTATAATTTACACCTTCTCAAAATGAACAGAGGCCTTACTGAACATGAGTATATGACTCGTAAGGCTTCAGACATCAACTTTAGTGTTAGTGACACATCACCAGAATGTTATTTTTGTCTAAAAATATTTTGTTTAGGACCACATGGGCTAGAATTAACACTCTGTGACCTGGATAACATTATTTGAGTGGGATTTTATTGCTTTTGAGGGGAGTACTTAGTTTAGAATAATCAGGAAGGCTTTTCTCCATTTTCTCAAAATAATAATGCAGATAATCCAGACTGCCATTGTGAGCACACTCTGAGACATCCTTGGCAAGGCCACTCTGAAGAGGCAGAAGGTCTATTCCCAGGAGATCTAGGTTCATGTCATCATCAGTCAGTTCCTGCCCTGGATTGTGAAAGCCCAGTGGAGATTCAGGGGTCCAAATGATTGACTAGATTAGGAAAATTGTTTACCTGACCCCTCCTTTTTTCTTCTTTTTACTCCTTTCTCATTTCTTAAAAAAAAATGAAAAATATAAAATTTGCTAAGGGACGCCTGAGTGGTTCAGATGGTTAAGCATCTGCCTTCAGTTCGGGTCATGATCTTCAGGTCCTGGGGTCGAGCCCCATTCAGGTTCCCAACTCAGTGGGGAGTACAAGCAGGGGAGAGGCAGAGGGAATGCTTCTCCCTCTCCCTCTGCCTCTCCTCTGCTTGTACTCTGTCTGTCTCCCTCAAATAAATAAATAAGTCTCTAATTGCTATTAAAAAACAGAAAACAGGGAGAATTATGTAATGAGCCCATATGTACACATCATCCAGCTCCCCAGTTATTATTACTCATAGGCTGTCATTCCCCCCATCCTCATTCTCCACTCCCACCTGGATTATTTTGAGTCATTGAGGTAAATCTCAGATATCATTTCTGCTGTAAGTGTGTCAGCATGTTTCTCTAAAAGATATGGACTCTTTTTTAAAAAAAATAACTACAATACCTTTATCACTCTTAAAAATATTGACAAAAATTCCTTAATATCATCAAATATCTAGTCAGGTTTAAATTTGCTCGATCACTTCTGGCTTTTGCTAACTACTCCCCTGTGGTGGTATTTAACAAGTTCTTCTGTTTCATGTACTTCCTGTAAGCTGAGTGTTAGCCAGATTTGAGGATTGACACCAGTGCACCTAGGATAATGGGATGGAAATGTGGGAAGAGCCCGAATCCTCAACAAGTCATTGAGCCACTGAACAAGCCAACCAATAGCAAATGCCACACCTCTCGACTTCTTATCATGTGAGGTTGTAAATTTAACCCATTTTTAGTTGATCATTTGCAGTGATAAACAACTGATACATTATATCCAAGTGAATCTTCTATGTTTCTGTTTTCTATTTAAAGTCCTGATACAGAAAGAAAAAAAAAAAAACAAAACTATATACCTAGAACTAAGATGATGATACAGATAGCTCAAAACATCAAATGGTTAAAATAAACTTACAATGTCATATTTTAAGGAAAATCAGCTTTTGCTAGGATATAAGTTGAAAAAGCACACAAAAACTTAAATGTAGAGATGGAAGCCTAGAAACTTCTATATAGGTGATAGGAATTGGAGTTAAAATATTTTCCAAGGATTATTCTCAAAGTACGTGACTAAGAGTTGACTTTGAGTGTTGGCAACAAAGGGAAGCTTTTCTCCTATTACATTATCTTGAACAGAACATTCTTATTAAGTAGGAGAATTGGAATTTCTGAATCTCCTCCTTTGCAATAAAACAATTCCCAAGTTTCAAATTGAATCTACAATAAGAAGGCAGAGTGATGAGGATTTAATTAAAAACAATAGTTTGAATTCTGCTGGAGAAGCAGTCATAGAACTGAACGAGTAAGGGACAGCTGACAGTCAGACAGTGTTGTTTGGAAGCAGAGCTTCATTGTTTTTTGGTTAAGTAGATTACACCTTTGTCCTTGCAGACAAGGTGCTGACAGCAAGTGGTTCCAGGAAACCCTCCAGAAACAGGCGCTCTTTGTTTTGTGTGAGGAAGCTCTGGTGTGTAAATGGATGAATCAGTCGGCTTCCCATCCACTCCTCTAGATCCCTCAATGTACAGAGACTCATTGTTAATGACTTTCACTCTGAACAGCTGCTGGCTTCAGTTACTGTGAAGGCAGTGATCATACATCCCAGATTTCAAGTAATCTGTTCTGTTTTCAGACCATGTGTCAGGCTATCTGCCCTGGTGTTTGATTAGAAAAATATCATCGCTTTCAGTAAGGCACAAGCCCTTCTAACTTCTCTGTCCACTTGGAGCTTTTCTCTCACTCTTACTGCTTTGGATACCTCTTTAGGTGGCGTCCCTTCTCCTTTGCCCAATAAGCAAAATTCCCACCTGTGTCTTCAGTGGAAATATCCTCTTTTTAGGGATCCTGCCAAGAAGGGATTTCAACTCAGTCCATATTAAAATTAGACTAAAACTAGTAAAGCAGGAGACTGCCTGTCTGTGGAAAGCTGCCCGATCCCTAATTCTGTGTGAGTAAAATGTTTATTACCAGAATAAAGATCAAAGCCTTTTAAAATGCACAAAGTGATGCATTTGAACAGGTGAACATATCTTGGAAAAATCACAGAAAGGAAGAAGTCACGGTTGAGGCTCGGTCTCAGAGGTTAGATAACAGCAAAAAGCAAATTCAGAGCCCACTGGGGTTGTGTCTGCAGGTGGAGACCAGGTGATGTATTCACTGTTTACTCTGACAATGTGGCTTGGAGAACATGCTAGAATCTCTGGTGTCTTCTATGCACTTAATGCATGAAGGGCGTAGGAGACACTTGTTGAACTGCATTGACAAATAACATTTACTTAGATCTACCATGTTTGCTACGCCAGATAAAAAAATGTGCTCCCATCTTTTCAAGTTCAGAGTATCAGAGCATGCCTGAAATGCCATGAAGAATGTCTGTACTTGATAATTTTTCAGGGAGGTTGGGCTTTGATTTTCCTGATTTTTTTTTTACTTGACTTTGTAGCGAGAATATTAGAAATAAAATGTAGGAGAGGACAGGCAATCCTTGAGTGTAAGGAAATTGGTGATGGCTTAGGACAGCTGAATAAATACCATTTATTTATCCAGCTCCCTGGGTCTTACCCAAGCCTTTTTACAGCTACCAGGTGTTTTATAGACACATTTCTCTCTGAAGTAGTCAAACTGTAAACAGAATGAATCCTGACTGATTATCATGTCTCCAAAAATCCAGAGATGGAGAAGAGAAGAACCACCGCCATTTTCCTGATAGAAATATCTTTTGTTTTTGTCTTTGGAAGCACAGGACTGAGGGTGTGAGGGCAGATTTGGGGCTGTGGACTGTCAAATTGCCATAACCCTACTTTCAACCCCTCTTGATGATGGGTTCTGTGTAGGTATGTCCTGTGCTTGTCAAGGTGGCGCTCTGGGGGGAAACCGCGCCCATGTGCTCCAAGCACCATCCCACAGCGGTATGTACCTACAATGGGAGGTGCTCGGTAAATTTTTCTTGGGTAAATAAAGCATCATGCATTGTTCAATAGTATTTGTGAACAGTCTAGCTTCCCCTTCATATTCATAAGTTTCTTGGGGGCAAGGATTAAATTTTATGCACCCAGCGATCCCTTGGTATAAAGATTATAGACTCCATACTTTTTTGTGTCTGAGTGAGTAAAGGGGGTGCCACAATCATGAAAACCTTGGGAGCCTGTGTGTTAACCTCCATGTCGTATCAGCACTCAGAAAGGTTCTCCCAATTCCTTTCAAGGCCTCACAGATTCATGGTAAGAGTTGGAAAAGGACCCTGAGAGACTTTTAGGCCAGACTCTTTATTTCATAAATGAAAAAATTAGGTTTGGAGAGATGGAGCAACTTTCCCAAGGTCATATAGCTAAGTTAGACTTTGGCAAAGTCAAGAAAAAATTTGAGTCTCCCTAAAAGCCATTTTTCTTTATGAAGTACTTTATTTTATTTTTACTTTCAAAATTTATTATTTTTTTAAGAGAGAGAGCATGCATGTGTATGAGTGGGCAGTGGGGAGGGGCAGAGGGAAAGGGAGAGAGAGAACCTTAAGCAGGCTCCACACAGGATGGAGACCAACGTGGATCTCATGACCTTGAGATCATGACCTTAGCTGAAATCAAGAGTCAGACATCAGATGTCAGACACTTAGCTAACTGAGCCTCCCAGGCTCCCCCTTTCTGAAGTATTTTGAAGTTTTATCTAGAAGAGTTTCATTTCTGGGCTATATATATGTCCTCAAATATGAAGTTTTATCTAGAAGAGTTTCATTTCTGGGCTATATATATGTCCTCAGTTGTAAAATCAGTTATTCCTCAAGAAAACTCTAAAAGCTTTTAGCTAGTTCTTTCCCATATGACACATTTCAAGATATTAAATACGAAATTCTCACTGAGGCATCAAGATAAAATATATGACAAGCAAAAGAAAGGAGCCATATAAGGATAGAGATCTTTAAAGAGATTATCTAAGAAGTAACATGACTCAAATCCTTTGCCTACATTCAAGGTAGAAAGAGGGGCTCAATACATAGCACTCATCTTCCCTACCCAGGTTCTGAACAAATCGGGAAACAAAAATGAAAGGTAGCACAGAGGCCCAAATCTCTCCTTTGTACCTAGAAGACACAGAGCTGGAGGCTGGCTAGAGCTTAGTGTGGCCCCAAGAGCAGTGGCTCACCAAATCCCAGGCTGACCTTCTGAACAGAACAGATACATGGCTGAGAGGGGGACTGGTGCCAGAGGAAGAAGGGAGGCCAGGCTAAGCTCTCCTGGAGAGTGAATAGTTGTAACTATTGTGGTTAAACTATTGTGTTGTAACTATTGTAGTTACACTAGTTATAACACCCCTGCCTGGGACTCTTCACAAGCGTGGGGGAACAGCCGCTCCCTATAACAAAATATCAGGGGGTTGAGGATTGGAAGAAAGATACGTGAAGAGGGTTTTCCTGGAGGGTAGTCTAAAATCTTCTCTCACCCCAAAGTTGCTTTCTCACTGAACAGTCTTAATTCAGAGAGCTTTGTGTAAAGTAGCACGAGTAGACTTGTGATTGTGTGGGCCAGCACTGGGGGTTGGGGTAGGTGACGGAGGAGGAAAAAAGGGGAGGGAGACGGGGAGGAAAAGGCAGTGGGAGGAAGAGGGAAGGATAAGAGAGGAGGGAGGAGGAGAGAGAAGAGGTGAGGAAAGAGGGGAAAAACTTAGCTCCTGTCCAATAGGGCCACCTAGAGGAGCTCTTAGGCTTCAGCAGGGAGCAGCAGGAGTTGGGATGGGGAGCTCGAGGAGTTTCAGCTGATGAAGGAGCTTCAGGAGAGAGGTCGCCAGCATGGGGCATAATGGGTCTGAGGCACTGAGAGAGCACCCCGCACCAGGAAGGGGCAGCTTTCAGTTTCACAGTCTAGCTCATAAAGCGAGAAACTACACTAAGAGATGACTAGTCGAGGAAGAACTTTTCTCCCTCTTCCCCTGCTTACTGCTCTTCCTCTGCCTGCCTGGCTAGTGAAATGGTGGCTGACAGCTGGGAACACTAGGCGAAGGGAAGGAACAGAGAGACCCTGCCCCCTCCTCCAGCTTCTTGGCCGCAGAAGGCCCCAGAGGGGTGAAGGGAAAGTGTCACTTTTATTGATTATTTTTTTTTAAATTTATTTGAGAGAGAGAAAGCGAGCAGGGGAGGGGCAGAAAGAGAAGCAGTCTCCCTGCTGAGCAGGGAGCCCCAACAGAGGGCTCCATCCCAGGACCTCAGGATCGTGACCTGAGCCAAAGGCAGATGCTTAATTGACTGAGCCAGCCAGGTGCCCTGAAAAGTATCACCTTTCAATCTGATTCTAGTTGATTATTCTGCAAGAGTGGATATTCTAACTTCTTAATTAGGACTGTGTTGGAGACTCACAGAAGCGGCAGCACTTTTTATTACCAAATAAAGAATGATTAAAAACAAGTCATAGAATTAGGAGGTTTCCATGCAGGGGTGGGGACCAATTTGCCCTCGAGTAATTCTTAGAGACAGTGGGGATCAAAACAAAGTTGCGGTCCAGTTTGAATAGGTTATTTTCATCTTCAAATTGAACAGTCTGTTGACTTGACTTTGTTGGTTTTTATTTCTCTAGCCCACTAGCATGGGCTCATTTGTGATATCTCTACATTTATTAAGCATGCTGCCTAAACCAGCACTGGGGACATTAAGAACACCAGAAACTCCCAACTAAGCAATGGCCAAATCCCTGTGATGGCATTGCTACGTTCCCCTCTGTGGGCATGGTGCGCGCACAGCAACTCCTGGACTACTCCTGCAGCAAGTTAGGATAAATGCATTCTCCTCCATAACCTCGATCTTCCTGTGATCTCTCTCTTCTCAAGGTACTCCCTCACTCCCGAAAATGGCGCTGTTAATGACACCTCTTGGTGAGTAAACCAAATGAAATCTGTTAAAAGTTCCATCCAGTCTGCCCAAAGGCAGGCAGAGGGAGGCAAACTTGAGTTCCCATCACCATCTCCCAATACCCTTCATTATTAATAATTTCCTTTTGTAAGACATTAGTGATTCCCAAGGCTGCTTTAAGAAGTTTCTTTATTTATTACATGTGAAGTGATTGAAAACTGCCAATCACAAATCTGGCAATCCCCTCCCATGAGCTTAAAGACCGTTCTGATTACGATAATTACATTTTTATGAATATCCTACCTAGAGAGTAACAATTTTACTATGTCAGACTCCACACAAAGATGCATCAATTTCATCTGCAATGAAAAATAGAGCCTAATAGCACAGTTATATTTATATGATAGTCAAACATCAAGATGCAACATAAGTACTTCAACTGAAAGAATTCTGCTCATTATTTAACCTTGAGATGATGATTAAGGGCGAAGGCTTGTCAGCTTTCATGAATTATTTTTTTCATGATTTTTGCTGTTTTGATTTGATTTCTAAAACTCCATAATTAACACTTATTAACATTTGGATTCTACCCCCCCCCATGTTATTGTGGGCAAGGCAACAATGGCAAGAACAACAAAAGATTAGTGGATATGATTAATGGTCAAAGAAAGGGTATTGGGACATCACAAGACATAACAATGTTTCAGGTACCATAGTGTCATGCCACTTGACTTTCTACTTAGTTAAGTTTCTTAAACCATGATGCATGTAATGGACACAGTATTTAGGTTTGATGCTATATATACATATTAATTTAATGCAGAGAGATGTGTTCCATTATTATAGATAGTGATCAGGGCCAGTTAAAATGTGTGGTCTTGGAACCAATATGGTAAAGCCTCACATAGAAGCCTGTTAGAAATGCAGATTCTCAGGCCCTCCTTTAGGGGGGTACAGCACCCTGACTCAGTAAGCCCTTCCAGTGATTGTCTGAGGTTTGAAACCACCGTTCTAGCCACATTGAGACTGTTCCCATTGGCTACACTGGAATAGTGGCGTATTGAAGGTGGCAAAGCCCAGCATCAGTGTAAGCAGCCCCCTCTTCACTTCGGGGCTGTTCCCTAGGGGAGTTTAAGTGATCAGGCTGTTTTGGTCAAGTCCCTGAGTCCGGGAGTTCCTCTTAAGTGGTTTTTATCTTCTCTTTCAATCTTCCGAGGTCACAGGCCATGGTGTCCTCCATCAACAGTCATAATTGTTAGTTCATCCTCCCTGATAAAAGAGATGTTTATGATACTTTTTGTAATGTCAAAAGGTTTCCATCACCCTGAATCCTTCCTGATCTTTCTTCTGTATTGCAACCATTTCCCTAAAGTCACCTTGGGCTACTTAAACAAATTTAGCATCCAGCATGGTTCTCTTTTGTATATCTTGATGGCACTACCTGCGCTGTCATCTTTTGATAGACTCTGGATCAGAATTATGAAGCAGAACTCACCAGAAAGTTGCATGGACGAGGCCACACACTGCAAGCATATTTAATTCAAGAAAAGACAGTAGAACATTTATTTAGGGAGGAGTGCCAACATTCACTGGGCAGGACTATGCAGGGCTGTTGTTAACACAGTTTTTCTTTGGCTTAGGTAATAAGGCAGTTCTTAGGAGGGAAATGTATCACTGAGTTTTGTAATAGACTAGCTAGCTAGCTAATTGTGTTTTCATCTCAATTAATTAATTAATTTGAGAGAGAGAGCACACAAGCAGGCTGAGCAGCAGGGAGAAGGAAAAGCAGGCTCTATACTGAGCAGAGAGCATGATATGGGGCTCGATCCCAGCACCCTGGGATCATGACCTGACGTGAAGGCAGATGCTTGGCTGATTGAGCCACCTGGGCACCCTTAGCTAGCTAAATTTTTTTAAAAAAGTATTTTATTTTATTTATTTTTAAAGATTTTATTTATTTTGTCAGAGAGAAACACAGCGAGAGAGGGAACACAAGCAGGGGGAGTGAGAGAGGGAGAAGCAGGTTTCCTGCCGAGCAGGGAGCCCGATGTGGGACTCGATCCTGGGTCTCTGGGATCATGACCTGAGCCGAAGGCAGTTGCTCAACCAACTGAGCCACTCAGGTGCCCCAACTAGCTAATTTTTTTTTTTAAGTATTTTAGAGACAGATAGCATTCTAATGAATCAGTATGTATGGGGTAGTATAAGTGGAGTAGGTAGTATGACAAAAAGTAGATGCCATCTTGTGATTTCATCTTCGTATGGTTTTATATATGTAAGTTATATGTGTGTGTGTATATATATATAAGAATAAAGTCATATATCTATATCTATATATTCTTTATTTTTTCAAAGGCCCAAATGCAGGAGTAAAACCTTAGAACAGAGATTCTGAATCTGGAATGTGCATCAGAGTGAACTTGAAGCTTATTAAAAACACAAATTCTCAAGCTTGGTTCAGCAGTACATGTCCTGAAATTTGAGTGATAAAGAGAAGACTGGCATGGTCCCTGTGCAAGGATGACATACACATCTGTCAAATGTTTCACACTGAAAAAAAAAATATTGGGCTCGGAGTGATTTTTATTTGGGATGGTCTGAGGTAGAACCCAGGAATCTGTATTTTATAAGCATCCTTAAGTGCTTCAGTGGTCTAGAACTTTCATTTTGAGAAACACTGCAAATGTAACTCAGAACATGAGGAAAACACACATGAGTGTCAGGTGGTAAGGCTCAGCGTATTCACAGGAGTGGTACCTTCTTTGGGTACTTGTGATGCACGACTTCAGGCCTTTGAGCAGGACATGTATTCCACCTAGTTTTAACGTTCTTTATATTCTTGCCTCCACCCCCAAAGGACTGTGAGCTTCCTGAACCATGGGAGTTAGGTGGTACTGACCTTCGCATTTTCAGCTGGACTCTCCCTGTGCCTTCTCATTCCTGGGAAGGTGCTCAATAATATTGTCAGATGAACAAAGACAAAAAAGGTAAAAATGCAGTTTGAAGAGTGTGACTGAAATAGTCTGGAGGGTAGGCTTGGTCCCTTTACCCACTAGCAGTCAGTGACCTTCGTTGGAGTCACTTCCTCCCTCAGTATCTCAGCCCTGCAAGTGCAACACAGGAGATCAGTCTCTCTCTCCTTCATGGCGCTGCGGCACCTGAGGGACTGTCTGTGAAAATGCTTTGAAGTTCTAGAACCATGTTTTCCACTTTTTTTGAACATGACTTGTTTTGCTCTAACTTTATTTCTCGTATGAATGAGTGCTGGATTGTGTGACTGAGGCGAGGAACACAGAGTTTACTTCTGGCCCTTGTGGAAAAGCAAATTCTGTGATCTGGAATTTAAAAGAACCACATGACTCTACCAGCTTCAAGAGTAAAACAATAAACTCAATACTAAAAATTTATAATATGAATTGAAGAAATACGCCACAAATAACAGTAGAAAGGGAGATACACTGGGAAGCAAATTAACTCTTCACGTTGCAGTTTGCGACTTCCAGAAATCTGTGTTTAGTGAAATGATGTCTGAATTTTAATGGCTCCACTGAGATCACCTGAAAAGGGAGCAAATGTCTGATAAGATGAGCTGAAAAGTACATGTACATCCTTTTAAAAACGTCAAAATAGTGATTATGACCACCCCTCCAGCTGTAAAGAACCAAGGAACTGAAGGAAATTAGATCACTTACAAGAGGCAGTTTGCCCCAGCTGGTAAATACTGGGTCTGGGACTAGAGCCAATCCTTAGCCCATAGGAAAATAAAGGCAGTGTCCTAAGTTTTCCATGAAACTATGTTTATTCAATTGAGCCTACTATCTTTTACTCTAAGATTAGGTCTCCCCTTGTTTTGGCTTATTAAAATGTCCTTGTTTTTATGAAATGTCATTTTTTTAAACTAGAGAATGGAAAGTTGACAATATTATCACTTCCCATTCAAATGCATTTACTCAATCTTGAGTCTGAATTCTGGATTCATTCAAGGCAAGTGGCTTGAAGCAACTTTCTAATCCATTCAGGCCTTGATTTCTCCACATATAAAGTCACAAAGATTAACTATAACATATGCAGTAATATTTGCAAAGACCTTAGCACAATTTGTAGTACATAGTAGGTGATTAAGAATTAGTGGTAATTACATGAGAAATGGAAACAATAATTATGTTCTTATCTAGATAAGTAAATTAGGTAACAGGTCTTGTGTTTACACTACTATATTAGATATGTTTTTCCATTTTTCTTTGGTGGTCCCATTTGGGACCTATCCATGTCTTTGCCCTAAGAGTAATCTGTAAGCAGGAAGAGAGAGCACCGAGAGCACCAAGGGAGAATTTTCCTTTCATACACATAGCCACCCAGTCTGTGTTGGTGGCGAGGAGCATTCTAGAACCAGTGGCAGAGTGGAGTTGTGCCTGCTGGCTGAAGTTCTTATTACATCTAAAACCCAGACTTTTGGTTCTAGGGTTAGTACTTCCTATTGTATAATATGTATCTTTGTATTTCCAATTGCTAATAAATCGTAGTTACTCAGCCAGTGTTTTTTGATTATTTGAATGATAAATATAAAAAAGGGCCTTTGGTAATACAATAGCTCCATAAAGCATTAGGGTTTCCCAGACGTCTGCTATTTGCTTCAGGTACCTATCTTAAATAGTTGTATTTTGACAGGTGACCTTTAACTTATTCAATTGCTTGGAGACAGAAAACAGGAAAAGGGTGGGAGTTTCTCATGACTAAAACACATTTATGTTGATGGATATGCCAGGTGTTCTGGCAAGAATCTTCCTGGTCAAGATTTAAGCTAAAATTGAGCTTGATGTCTAATAACATCCAGACTTGTTTCTGAGGCCCCTCAGGGGTCAGATATGTTATCTGGATGGGTCACACTGGGGCGTCTTTAACTAACTCTAACACAACGTGGGCAGTGTAGTGACTGAACAAATTATTTTCCAACTATCTGTAGGCCACTCTGGGAGTACAAAGGAGCAAACACTTTTGCTCTCTTATATTGGTCTGGGATTTTCCTGTCACTCTTATGGAAAGCTGATGGCTTAAGAAAGTTTTTAAGATATTTACTTTGGTTGGTTTCTGTATCAGAAGCTGGGAAGGGCCCTAATACAAGGACCAGTTTTATTTTTTTAATATAAAAAAAAGATTTTATTTATTTTTGCATGAGAGAGAGAGCATGTGTGCCTGAGCAGAAGGGGGAGGGGCAGAGAGAGAAGCAGACTCCCCGCTGAGCAAGGAGCCTGACCTGGGATTTGTGTGACTGGATCATGACCTGAGCCAAAGGCAGATACTTAACCTACTGAGCCACCCAGGCGCCCTATGAGGACAGGTTTTGTGGGGCCTGAAGCTTTCAACAATTTAGGTGCTATATTAAGGAAGTTAATATAAAATCATAAATAACGTGAACTTTGACGTAAAATGAATACTTATTAGAGGGATCCTTGTAAGTAGAGGTCCCAGCACTTGAGCTTCCACTGGCTTCCTCTAAATGTGCCTCTGAAATACTAGGAGCAGAATTTTAAGACTAAGTTATTTGTGAGAGAATGCTGATGGACAGGACATTTCTAAACACTTACCAGTAAGAGAAACATGCACAGGCATCCCCTGATTTTCAGAAATTTGCATTAGGCCACTTCACTTTTACAAAAGAACTATATTAGTACCTGTGTTTGCCAACTGAAAAAAACCTGAAGAAGATTTTGTTTTTAGAGAAAAAAAGGCAAAATGTGAAAATAGAGTTCAGTATTTGTTCTGTAGCGATCTGTTGTAGAAGCAGAGCACACCCCAAAACAGTGAGAGCAGCCCGGCCAAGCTCCTCCTGAAACCACACTCAGCATCTCAGCGGCAAGCTGCTGGAGCTTTGAACTGTGAGAGCATCTGGGTTTCATCGCATTTATTATGTGCCTCCATTAGAGGAGTCTGAAAATGCTTAAATATTTTTCCATAGCAGTTACTGGTAATTGCTTCTTTGCTTTAGGCCATTTCAGCTTAGGAAAGTTTTCCTATGTGCGCTCTACTTTCAGGTAGTGGGGGAAACCTATAGCTGACTGTAGCTCCAGAGACAGACACGAAGGCCCAAGAGCTCAGAGTACAGGGAAGCGAGGCTGTGGGGACAACAGAGGGAAGGGGCCGCCCTAAATCATGCATCCCAAGAAGCCTTCAGTTAGAATTGGGATGTCAGGAAACAGGGAGAATCCTTGAGTTTATAAAAACAAGACATTTACTGGCCATCAAAACTTTTTCTAAATACTCCCCTGCCCCCAGTTTTCGTGTAGGTTTAAAAAAATTTTTTAGGGGTGCCTGGGTGGCTCAGTTGGTTGGGCGACTGCCTTCGGCTCAGGTCATGATCCCAGAGACCCAGGATCAAGCCCCGCATCGGGCTCCCTGCTCGGCAGGCAGCCTGCTTCTCCCTCTCTCACTCCCCCTGCTTGTGTTCCCTCTCTGGCTGTGTTTCTGTCAAATAAAATCTTAAAAAAAAAAAAAAGCAATTTAATTTGCCCAGTGAGATAAAAGAAACCAAATAATTTCTTAAGAGGGGAGTGGATTATAAAGTATTCCTTTTCCCTTCTTATTAGAAAGGTCTCTGTTGCTTGGGTTCCTGTGCCTGGTGGGAGCAGGGGGCTGTGTCCTTAAGTGCCACCCAGAGACTGTTGGACAGAGACCATTGTGGTGGGACATCGCTTTGATTGTGGTGAGGCTGGCACACCGTAACTGCTCAATAAAAATTTATTGAACGGATGAATGAGACGAATGATTCCAGTTTGAACAAATGAGGCTGTCCCAAAGACTGTTGCAATTCAGTTTTGTCAGAATTTTTTGAATGCACTGAAAATTCCTTCCTGAATATGGCCTGGGTTTGATGGTGAGGGGTTAGGAGACAGAATGGAACGAACTTTCACTGAGCACCTGACCTATGCCCGTTATTTTGCCTGATGTTCTATTTAAGCTTTGTAACCATTTTACAGTTGAGGCAGCTTGAGCACAGAGAGCTTAAAACATCTTGTCAGTAGCTTTACAGGGAGTGAGTGACAGAGATAGGATTCAGATCCAGGCTTGTGTGTCCTGGGCTTGTCCTCCGACTCTGGGATGTGTCATTTGGCTTTTTCTTTCCAGCAGATGGGATAGACACAGGAAACTGGGACTTGTGCTGGAGGTGGAAAGGCTTGTCAAGAAGGGAGTGAGGTGAGGTGACCAGCCATGCTGCTAGTTTGTCGATGCTATGTGACTTGGGGTCTTACATTACTCATCTGTCAGACCAGGACAGGGTCTAGACGACCTGCCAGTGGCATGACCACACAGCCCAGTTTGCTCCAATTTGTACCACTGTGCCAAAGCAATAATTATTAGCTGCCCTATATAGAAAGTTCTTTCCAGGTCTTACTTTTTGTGATTTCAAATGGAATCTAGTAATGTCTCTGATGATTAAAACAGCATAGGGGCGCCTGGGTGGGTGGCTCAGTTGGTTAAGCGACTGCCTTCAGCTCAGGTCATGATCCTGGAGTCCAGGGATCAAGCCCCACATCGGGTTCCCTGCTTGGTGGGAAGCCTGCTTCTCCCTCTCTCACTGTGTTTCTCTGTCAAATAAATAAAATCTTAAAAAAAAAATAAAGCAGCATAAATTTTCATTTTCCAGGCTATGAGGTATAAGAGACTGACATTATGTGAGGTGACCTCTGGTGGAGGTTGCTTTAGGTTTCTGGTATGGATAGCCAGCCTGCTGTGGCTTCTTTCCTCCACAAGTACACTAGGAAGTTCCCTTCCAGTCAGTTTGGCTCCAGTTAATCTGGGATCATTAGATAAATATTTGTTTCCTACTTTTTTTTTTTTTTTTTTTTTTTTTTTTTTTTTTTTTTTTTTTTTTTTTTTTTTTTTTTTTTTTTTTTTTTTTTTTTTTTTTTTTTTTTTTTTTTTTTTTTTTTGTTTCCTACTTTTACTCAGATTGGCTACCACTTACTGAGTGCTACAGTAAGTGCATGATTTCATTTTTTAAAAAAATTAAATTCAATTAATGTATTACTAGTTTCAGAGGTACATTTCAGAGATGCATTAGCCTTATATAATACCCAGTGCTCATTATGTCAAGTGTCCTCCTTAGTGCCCATCCTCACCCAGTTACCCCATCCCCCCTACCCTCCTCTCCTCTAGCAACTCTGTTTCTTTCCTATGATTAAGTCTCTTATGGTTTGTCTACTTCTCTGATTTCATCTTATTTTATTTTCCCTCCCTTCCTCTACGATCCATATTATGAGTGAGAGCACATGATAATTGTCTTTCTCTGATTGACTTATTTTGCTTAGCATAACGCCCTCTAGTTCCACCAACATCATTGCAAATGGCAAGATTTCATTTTTTGATGGCTGCATAGTATTCCATTGTATATATATATATCACATCTTCTTTATCCTTTCATCCACTGATGGACATCTGGACTTTTTCCATGGTTTGGCTATTGTGGACATTGCTGCTATACACATTTCGGTGCATGCGCCCCTTTGGATCACTACATTTGTATCTTTAGAGTAAATCCCCAAGTAGCACGATTGCTGGGTCATAGGGTAGCTCTATTTTCAACTTTTTGAGGACTCTCCATACTGTTTTCCGGAGTGGCTGCACCAGCTTGCATTCCCACCAACAGTGCAGGAGGGTTCCCCTTTCCTTGCATCCTCGCCAACACCTGTTGTTTCCTGACTGGTTAATTTTAGCCATTTTGACTGGTGTGAGGTGGTATCTCACTGTGGTTTTGATTTGTATTTCCCTGATGCTGAGTGATTATGAGCAATTTTTCACGTTTCTGTTGGTCATTTATTGCATTATCTCATTTAGTGCCTTTGTTAATGTGAGCTAGTTACTTACCTTGCGGATAAGGAAGCTGAGGCTCAGAGAAGTTTGCAACTTACAAGTAAGAGGTTGGCGCGGGTCTTCCTAATCTTTTAACCATTATGCTGTATTAAGATATGTATACACGTGCATGTGTATGCACAGCTGATAATTTAAAAAATTATCAGGCCTTCTAAATTCCCATTGGCCTTTCCTATATTTATCAGTGTCAGTGCTAGTCCTGGAAGTTTTCTTGCCCCTTATTGCCACCATCCACCTTACCTTAGAGTAGAAGCATCTGCCTCAAGGAAACAGATAGCAGACTCTGACTAGGGTGCAGTTTCTTAGGAAAAACAAACAAGGGATTAGAAAGTGGGTGTGAGGAACCCACAGTATGGACCGCTGCCACCTCATCCTCTTTCTCTTTGCTCTGAGCTTGTCTTTCTTTACCAGAGTAGAGAACAGAAAACAGACACTTCTTTTTCATTTGCATTTACATAGACAATACTGAAATAAAAACACCAGTTGACACTATTATCATTCTGCTTTTATTTATTGTCTGGCTAACTTACAAAGACACAGATGTCTAGGGTAGTCTCTACCCCACCATTTAAACTGTCCTGATGACATAGATTCCAAAATGTGCATGTTTACATAGTGCAGTGGTATGAAAAACATTTGTTTTCTTTTACTGTCCCTAACTACAAACAGGGAAAAATTAATTTCATGCCAAAAAAAGGTGGGCACTTTAACAATCATCCCATTTCTGCTACTAAAATAACAAAATTGGTATTACAAGTTAAAATATAAAGGCCTAACAGTTTTTACAAATATGCAAATAATCTGCTGCTTAGACATAAAAAGTCGATTTCTTTCAAATCACAAAGTAAGGCACCATTGGATTAAACATTTCTCTCAGTTTCTACTAAATAAAATGCATAGTGAAATAAATACTGAACACTGAATTTTAATACTGTAATACATTTCAATATAAAATGATATGTGAATGTTAAAATACTGTATTGCATCTTGAATATATTTATCTGGAAATATGATGGAAAAAACCCCAAATGTAAGCCCTGATTTCAGGAAGAAAATATTCATTTTTGTGATTTGCCACAGTTGAAGATTTTAGCATAGAAATTATTCACTTTTGGATGCAATTAGGTTGCCAACTTTCAAAGAAAGGGTATAGTTGTATTAATGAAACATTGACTTAAATACATTCTGAAACTTCTCTCTCCTGGATGAATAGCAACTTTGAGCTGTGACTGTTTCAGACCTTAAAATTCTCTGGATCAGATTTCTCTGCCATATTTGCTAAGAAGGTCAGACTCCATCTTTTAGAAGTGGCTCATTAGGCTTTATCATAGGGATTTGTATCAACTGTTCATATCTGATCAAAAAATCCCAAATAAAATGATGCTGCTGCATTACCTGAAAAATTCTTTTTGAAAATACTTAGCCAAGTTTATTACACCTTTATATTTCTTGATTCCCTTTGGGCAGAGGGCCCCAATTGAATATGTGAAAGACAGATGAATGGCAGAGAAGAGTAGGAAAAACCAAGTTCTCTGATGTACTAAGCCCGAGACTTTGGCAAGGAAAGTTATAAAAATACAATATATTTAAATGGGAAACTTCGTATTTTATTAGATATCCCATTTATTAGAGCTTTAAGTTTTTTTGCTTTTATATAAATGAAACAAGTATTCTATAAATAGGAATGCTGCTTTAAAATTTTTCTTTGGATTGATTTCTTGTTAGCATCTCCCAGTAATACATGAACAGTACACTGAAACCATGACACAAAGTTTAGGAATACATATACATAGGCGGCGGTGTGCTTTTAAAAAATAAGTAATGGTAATTTTAAACATAATCAACCATGTAAAACATCTAAATGGAAATATTGTTCCCTCCAAATCTATAGCTAGATTTAAAAGTCCCAGTAAAGTTTTGTAAACAAAATCATACAAAAAAAGGGCAAGCCTGGCTCATCCTTATGGTCCTTTCACGGTGCTTTATTTGCATAGTTCCAAGGCAAGGGATTCTTCCGATAGAGTCAAGACAAATTCTCTCCAATTTGTGGTAGCAATCTTCCTCAACCCCCATAAAACATTAGATTTAGACTTTCAGAGTTTTGCCCATCAACTCAAACCTACTTCCTTCCTCCACATTTCCAACTGACTACCTTTTCCTGACTTTCTCCCACAGCTACAGAGTCTATGAGCTTCCCCCACATGGAGATGCCTGCTGGGCAGCGGCGGCGGCCGAACGAAGGCAAGGCAGGGGTCCAACAGACAGGTGAGCTCAAGGCAGCGGGCTCTGAGTCCCCAAGCCCCAGCTGGCTTTCAGTTCTTTCTAATGGCTTTATTCCACATGACTGTAAACCTTGTTAGATCAGTTTCTGACCTTGGTATTGTGAAGCAACATTGGATACAAACATTAAGGAAGGACGGGAAATAAGGAACAATATCTAAGGTCAAGCTGTGTGCCGAACAAGGTGTTAGGTCCTAAATTGCTTTTTAGTTACTTTTTGAATTGCTAAAGCTCATCTTGCCTTTTTTCGTTTTTGAAACGAGGTTTTCGCACTAGCCTGTGTCTTCTAGACCCGTGCTGTCTGAACACGGTAGCCACCGGCCACATGGGGTTGACAAGCACTTGAGATATGACTAGTCTGAATGGGGCATGTGCTCTCATGGGATACACACGGGGTTTTGAAGACTTGGTACCAAAACAGAATGTGAAGTAGCTCATTAATAATTGTTATACTCATTGCAGAATGAAATGGTAATAATTTGGGTATTAGGCTTAAATAAAATGTATTAAAATTAATTTCACTTATTTTCCTTTTGTAACGTAGCTACTAGAAATTCAGACACTGTATATGTGGCTCACATTGTCTTTCTGTTGGACAGCTCTATCCTAGAGCTTATCTCAGACTGCCACAGATTGGACATCCTGTAACTGAAAAATTTTATGTGAGCCCTGGTACAGCAACTTGCTTAGGTGGTCTGTGGTTCCTGCAATCAGACAGAAAGCCAAGCATGCAACAAAGGCATGGAAGCAAATAGCTCTCGGGGACTTTAATATTACAGTCTGTAGCAAATTAGCAGTGAATGTTTGAACTTGGTTGGTTGAAAGCTAGGACACAATGCATCCCTGCCACCTTGCCACAAAAGCCTCCTGACCCCTAAGCAGATAGCACCGGTGGGCTGTAGCTGAAGCAAGCAAGAGCTTTGAGAATATACACAATATAAAAAGCTAGGTGCGTTTCTTTACTGCATTCCCACCCCTCTGCACACATATTCCCATGTCACCCTCCCTTTCCCTACCGCCAGTATGAAGGGGATGACAAGGGGAGGAGGGTTTGCACCCTGGAGAGCAACAACAGCAGGAGCTCCTGGGCTTGGCTGGAGTATAGCAGGCGAAGATCACCTTGGGATGGGAGGAAGCGGTGGGGCACCCCTTTCTCTTCGGTTGGATCCACCTTGATGAAAAAATAGACAAAATATAAATTTTGTTTAGAAAACTTATGATCTCATTGTACAAACTAAAGGATGGTCACAGAAGTACCTACTGCGTCACCCTCTATGGCCAAGGCTGTAAAGAACAGGCACACGTGAAGGAGAGGTAAGAAATGAAGGGAAGCGAGTAAGGAGCTGACTGAACATTTCTAAAGAGGGATGACTCCCTGTTGGCTCCAAGTACTTGCACAAAGTCAAGAAAATTTAAAAAAATTTTTCTTCTTACCACACAGTATGTGTTTATTACAGATTCAGAAAATACGGATGAGCTAAAACAAAACCAAAAACTCGCCAATGCCTGTAACCACCCAGAGATAACCAATAACATGATGTAAATACTTTCCATTTATCTTCTATATATAAACAGCTCCTTTTTTTTCTGCAAATAGGATCATATATAGTTGGTCTGAACATTTTTCAGAGCTGTTACTGTTTATACATAAAATTATAAATGACACATTACATTCTATTATATAGATATGCTATATTTATCTAATCAGTTCTTTTTTGTTGGACATTTAGGTATCTTCTAATTTCTTAACAGTGCTTTTTTGAGAGTAACCATCCTAATGGCTGTGAAGTTGTATTTCACTGTAGTTCTATGTGTATTCCTTTAATGATTAGTGACAGCGAGCATCTTTTCATTTGCTTTTTGGCAATATGGATATCTTCCTCAGAGAAACATCTATGCAGATATTTAACCTATTTGAAAAATTGGGTTTTTGTTGTTGAATTGTAGGAATTCTTTATATATTCTGGATATGACTTTTTGGTCAGATATATGATTTCCCAATATTTTATTCCATTTTGTGGGCTGCCTCTTCACTCTATTGATAGTATTCTTTAAAAAACTATGCATATTCATGGGTATGAGTTACTGGGTTTAAAATCCATTCACAGTGTTTTAAATTCATTTGTCCCATGTCATTTTATTGAGGCTCTAACAGGTTTCAGGCATGAAGCCGGGTGCTCAGACACCGTGAGCAGATCTAGCAGGGACACATGTCCGTTGAGTGGCTCCGCTGTGGCCACTGCTCTGGGGGGATCAGAAGTGGGCTGGCACTGACATATTCTTCAGGAGGCTTCTCAACAGGGATTTCCAAGAAAGAACGAAAGCTCTGAGCAAGGGGAGGAGTTAGAGGAAGACCCTGCCACCCCAACCATGTCTTTTCTTGGGCCCACACCTGAGGAAAGATGCATCTGGATGGAAACCAGTCATCTGTTGTGGGGCCTTGACCATGGCTGACATACCGTCAGCAGCTGGTACCCTGTGCAGAGCTGCAGTGGGATGGCTCGGCTCAGGACGGCCTGGGGGCCCTGCCAGGGTGCCCCACCTAGAGGCCAAGGCAGCTCCAGGAGCAGAGCAAAACTACTTGACAGTACTTTAGTTTTGTTACAGAGATGATCCAGAGATGATCCATTAAGCACATAGAATGCTAGAAATATTTAAAGCAAATCTACAAAAACATTTTTTTGGGCACAATGGACACTAATTCATCAGTTTCAGAAATATATTTAAATGCCCTCCATATTTCAGTTTCGGGGCCACCTGAGGAAGATGCAGTAGTGAGCAGGACAGTTCCAGTCCTCAAGTCACAGTTAGTCTTAGAGACAGCAGGGTGGGGAAGGGAATGTGTTCAGCTGTGAGGTTAAAAATCTAGAGGACGGTTCTGTTACTGACTTAAATATACAAAGAGCACTTACATTAGATTAAGAATGCTTACAAGAAACCAGGAAAAATATTTAGAGTCTATATGAACAACTCCTTAAAGTGAATTACATTTGTTAGTGTCCAAAAGGAAGAGAAATAGGCTCTTAATGAGATAGAAGCCCCTCTTCACTCCACACACACACACACACACGCATGCACATGTACATGCACAACTCAAAGATATCTCTCCCATGTGAAGACTTACTTTTCACTCTTGTATAATCTTATTATACCTTTTTTTTTAAAAAAAATTAGGCATCATCTAGGAATGGCGAATTCTACATAAATGAATTTTTCTAGTAATTAAACTTTTCCTTTCAAGCAGCAATATTTTCTTTCCTTCTGACATTTGTTCTCGGAAATTTTCTTAAAACATCTTCTAACGTTCTCAATTCTTCAGCAGTGGCACAGAGCACAATGTGACGTGTTCTTCACAATCCAACAGAAATTCCTGTGTTGTCCCGTGCTGTGATATAAAGTACAGTCCCGTGTCCCTGTCTCTTTGACCTGAGACGGCGTCACATCTCCCTGAAGCCACTGACTGTGCTTCCAACCAGCCTTAACTGAAGCCGCTATGACTCTGCTCTATTGCTGGAAACACCCAACCAAAATGGATTTAAGAACTAGGCATAAAGAGTCAGCAGGCTCTTGAGTCCATGTAGGGAGCTCTGCCTAAGGAGTGGGGACAAGGCTAGGGCAGGTGGGGCAGTCATCCGACATGCTCCAGTGCTTGTTTCCTACACACTTCTGGTTTGAGAGTTTGGGTTTAATCTAAAGCTGTTACAATTCTGAGCCTCATCAGTGATCTGTGTAGTTTCGTGCCAATTTTTTCTTTGTTCTAACCATTTATTGTGAAATTTCAGTTTCTCTGTTTCCTCTTCTTATTCCCATTTTTGTTTCAATAGAGAAAAAGTGATTTACTTCTTTATGGTTGCATTATATACTTTAGCAAAACCCAGAAACTATCTAAATGTCCAATAATAGTAAGCTAAATTAACTGTATGTCGACTTGAAGGGATGCTATAAAATAAAACTCATGTAATAAAATGGGAAGGTATTTTACTAAGCAAAGTTACATAAACCCCACCACCAAGAAGCTGCACTCTATACTTATAATGATAAATCCATCAGAATTATATGGATTAAAAATGAACAGAGTTGAATCTAATAAAATGAAAATATGTGTTATGTGGAGATTTTATGGAGATTATGTGGAGAGATTATGGGTATATTTAAAATTTTCATGTAATGCTCTAAAGTCTATCATCATATTTATTTTATGACTTTATTATTATTTTACTATTTTTTTTTTAAGTAATGTCTACACTCTAGGTGGGGCTTGAACTTACAACTCCGAGATCCAGAGTCACCTGCTCCATTGACTGACCCAGCCAGGTGTCCCTGATCATAATATATCTAAAATATCAAGGCAGTTACAGTGAGTTTTTGTTATAATTATTAAGACATTTGACTAGTCTCAAAACTAGGAGAAGACATTTGTTCTATCTTAGGAAGACCAATCTGGAGAAGTCTGTCCAAACAAGCAAAGCAATACCATTTAACCTATTAGCAAACCAAAGTTATACTGAGCTAGTAATGACACATTAAAATAATCGTTTCTCATATGCATTCTGGGTATCCCCATTTTCCCCATCACTTGTGGAAGGAGAGTTTACCAGAATTTAGATGGCTCCATATGGGATTCTCTGTCCCGCTCTAGGCGAGAGGCCCAGGTTTCCTATATAACCCACAGTTGTATATAACCTGAGCTATTCAAGCACGAAGCCACCCAAAGCCCTTCCAGAAATACTCACTCCGGGTTTCACTTCTTGCCAGCTTACTGGGATAACTTTTGGCCATTGGTACATACGGCTCTGGAGGTGGCAAATCAGAAATGGGATGGAAGTAGAATCTGCTTTCCCATTCATCTGAAGGAGGGAAACAAACAGCATCTTCAGTAACAATCTGCTATGAAGACTTACATAAGGGAAGGACACAGAGAGCTAAAGAGATCGCTTCTAGTTTTAAACCTAAAAGTTTAGAGAAAACCCAGAAGTGCAAAAAATGTCACTGATCAGCGCATCGAGGATATACGCTGGTCTGCAAATCAAAGCAAAGACAGATCTAAGTGAATTGAACTAGCATGATTAGGACCCAGCCAGTCCTTCTCAGGACCTGGGGACTAAAGTCTGACAGCTTTCTTCCCACTAGTGGGCCCAGGAATAACCGGGACCCTCTCATAACAAAGGCAAAGGAAAGCCACTTAATACCTCCGAAGCATCAGGCCTCTTGCCCCAGCAAACTGTTGAGAAAGGGAGGCAGGGCAGGTAATAAGAGCGTAAATAACAAACATGACTTTTTTTTAGGGTTCTGGAATCTTCTAGAAAGTTATCTAAAATGAGACTCTAACAGTGAGAGAGGAAAACAGCCTTTTTGAGAAGAGGAGGGAGGATTACTGTTTTGAAGTTGAAATCATGGTGGTCTCTAATGGTTTGTTACTTAGATCAAAGCAGTGCAGTGTGATAACAATGGAAGTCATAGAAACAAGAAATGTTATGCAAACACACAAACAATGTACACAAATTTACCATTTGGTGGGTGCCCTATGTAGCCTGAAAATGTTCCCAAGGTTCCTCCCCCAGAGGAGCGGCCCCACCTTACCTTCTCCTGAAGAGTCTTGGAAGCCATTTCTAATTGATGTTGATGGTGGAGGAGGGGGAGGTGCCCCAGCACCAGGCCTATCAGGAGGAAGAGGAGGCCTGGGTCCACTCCTGGGACTGTCTACTCCACTCCTGGACGGCAACTGGGGGGTGGCAGGCAGGGCCCGAGATGTGCTGCCATTTCTGTTTATTGGAGGGGGTGGTGGGAGAGGGCCTAGGACAAAAAAAAGGACAACAGTTAGTGCACTATCTTACATCCTGCGTTACTATTATCGTGTCACTGTCAATGTGCAGTTATTGAGCACCTGCTGGATGTATGCCCTACAATTAGAGCTTATGGAGAAATAGTGGAGACTTTCTAGAAGATTTAGACAAGCAAGGAATAAGTACATATAAACACAGAACTGCACACATGTACACATGTTGGTGTTGATAGCTAAATGGCTATCTTGGCTTTGAGTTAGTACTGAGATTAGAGATGATACAGTTAGGTTGATAACAGGTGATAACCTGATTATACTGACAACTGTATCCTTTTAAAAACAACTTATAATTCTTTTAATTAGCTACTGAACTACTGTGACATGATACTTAGGAAATAAATGCCGTTTAAAAAAAGAATTGGAAAAAAAATAAGCTAGTTATGAAGTTATTTTAGGTCTTCAGAGGGACTAGACTCTTTAAATGCACAGTAGTATTGTTAATTATACAAGCATGCTTCTGTGAGGCAGGTGATCTGTTTCTAGGCAGGAGGGGCATCAGGAAACCAAATGTCAATCATGCCAACATTGGCAGGAATTCCTTCTTGGTTCTTCCTCGTTGGGGAGGCGGATTAGTCAGTGTGCATGGCTCTGTATGCTGATCCTGACTCTGGGCAAGCTGGATACTACATGGAACTGAACTGTCTATGTACAAAAGAGCACCAGAGTCATCTCACAGCACTCTTGCCAGGAATAAGTAGCTAAAAAGCAAATAAAAAGTACTATTTAAGTTTTGAAAACTATTTTTTAAAAAATGCAGTAGTATGGTATAATCAGAAATCTTTAAGTTCCTAAAAAAAAAAATTCTTTTTGATAATACAAAAGAAACCTATCTTCCTTGTCCCATCTTCCAAATTCAGAGGCTATATGGATTATGAGTGTATTAAAAAAAAAAAAAAGAGCCTGAATCTTCCCATGCAAATTAAAATGGCCTTAGTAATTAATTATTCCTGGTCTTCAGCAATGTGCTTCTCTTGTAAGATGCTGACATTTTATGTAAATACAACATCTTATGGTACTGTAAATATAAATGTCTTTTATTAACTACAGATTCAGAATCCACCTAAAGGATCTTAAGCTGAACAGCCCACCCATTGCACATATCCCTGCCTGGAAGTCTTGGCCCAAACACCTGATAGAGGTGAGAGGCATGCCCAGCCCTGTTGGCTGGTCTCTCAAGGAGTCTTCGGTGCTTCTCCTGGGAGGTTTTATTTATTGTCCCATGTGTTTGCCATTGCTGGGGTCCCATCAGGAGGAGTTAGTTTACTGGGGGAAAAGTGTGTCACATGCTGTGCATTAACTTTACTGGTACTACCAGCACATAGCTGTCACTAAATGCAGGTTAGACTTTCCAATATTATGGGGCCTGGGACTCTGTAACTTGATCGACTTGATCTCTTTTAATGTTCATGTTCATGTTCCCAAATCTCAAACCTTCCAGGACTCCTGCTCCAAACCTAGGCAAGCATAATAGATAAGAAAGCAGAGTACACTTTTTTTTCTTTTTAAGAGACAGAGTGTGAGTAGAGGTGGGGTGAGGGTGAGGGGCAAAGGGAGAGGAAGAATCTCAAGTAGATTCCCCGCTGAGCACAGAGCCCAACACAGGGCTCGATCGCACAAGCCTGAGATCATGACCTAAGCTGAAAGCAAGTCAGATGCTGAACTGACTGAGCCACCCAGGCACCCTCAGATTTCAATTTCTTATAATAACAGTAATAAACCATCATTTATTGACTGCTGTTACATGCTTAGGAATTAAGATAACCACTGTATGTACTTGTCTCGCTTAATTCTTACAGCAGCCCTGAGAAACGGAGGGACACAGGAGAGGCCTCTGGTGTTGGAAGGTTAAAAACCTCAAGTTAGATTTTGTCAAGACTCCAAATATGTCAAATTCTAAAGCCCCCACTCTTAACAATGAAGCCAAGCACCTCTCAAAATACAGATGGCCCTTGATGGCCTCTCATAGGATCCTTATGGAAATGTAAGTTGGTCAGAATTTTCTAGAGGTCAATTTGGAAGTACCTATGAAATTTATAGATTACTATGCATACCTGCTCACCAAATTAGCCCATTTCAAGGAATTAATCCAAAGGAAATACATAGAAATGTGCAAAACTAGCTACAAGAATATATTCCCTGCATTATCAGCAGCAGCAAAAATCTAGAGATGGTTCAAATGATTGAATAAAGGTAAATCTGTAGGATCTAATATTATGCAGCCATTAGAAGTCAGGCTATATAAGAATATAAGTTTATAATCCTATCAGAAGACATTAATGTGATTGGTAAATAAAAAGCAAATAACCAAACAGTATGTATACTGTGATACTAATTTTGTAAACATATGTTTACATATATATGTGTATATATAAATACACACAGGCTTTACTTATTTTTTTTCCTTTTTTTTTTAAGTGAGCTCTATGCCCACCGTGGGGCTTGAACTCATGACCCCAAGATCAGGAATTGCATACTCTACCAACTAAGCCAGTCAGCACCCCTCTCAAAACATACATTTTAAGAAGACTGAAACGATAATAAAAAAATGTTATGATTATTTCTGGGTGGTGGTGGTAGAAGGATTAAAGATCATTTTTGTTCTCTCTATACTTTTCTGTATTTTCCAGAATAAACAGACATGACTTATGTAATTGAAAGAATTAATTAATTTCACAACTATATGTCACAGACTATCCTAGTTTGGGGAAGATTTAATCCATTGATTTGTCCACTTGGTAGAGCCATGCAAATAGCTCCTCAGTCACTTTGGGGGGAAACTCATAGCTGCTGGATAAGAAGAAATCACTGCATTTCATTCCTCTGTTTTCATTTGTTCTTTGAAGAGTACTTAATGAGATGCCATGATGTGTAGGGACTGGATTGAAGCGACTAGTACTAGCTTTTTATATTTGTAGCCTACTCTCTGAGGCAGAGGGGTCTGAAGCAGTGGTTCTCAAACTTTGCAGCACATTATCACTAGGGAGCCTCCAGATATCTTGTTGCCCTGTCTGTAACCCAGAGCAATGAAACCAGAAACCCTGGGGAAGGGACCCAGCTTTTTAAAGCTCTCCAGGTGATTCTAGCCCATGGTCACCTTTGAGGATTATTGGTTTAAAGAGTGCTGTTTAGAGGTGCCTGCGTGGCTTAGCTGGTTAAGCATCTGCCTTCGGCTCAGGTCACGATCCCAGGGTCCTGGGATCGAGCCCCGCATCAGGCTCCTGCTTCTCCCTCTGCCACCCACCCCTGCTTGTGTTCTGTCAAATAAATAAAAATCTTAAAAAAAAAAAAAAAGAGTTGTGTTTATTAGGTTCTTGAGGTTACAGGGCAAAAAGTCGCTTCTCCAAAAGAAAAAAATGCCACATTTCCAGGCATCTTGTATATAATAATAAGGTTAAATTAAGAACATAGATGGTTCTACTGACCCCCTCAATAACCACGGTGAAATAAAAAGCACCTATCATAATCAGGAGAGAGTACACATTCTAGGGAGTCCTCACTTCATTTCATTTCATAAAGTCTCAAAGTTCTTCCCTTAGATCCCGCGTTCTCAACCTGGGGGGTGGGGACAGACGAGCGGCAGCAGGTCCTTCAATCCACGAAAGAGCATGCAGATTTTGAGTTTGTGTTTATCAGCATTTTTATGAACAAAAGGCCCCTACCTTTATCTGATTATCCAAGGGATATATGTGCCAAAGATGTTAACAAACAGCAAAATGGACTCTAATGCTTGTCTTTGAATGAGCAGGGACGTGGCCTCAAAGCTTGACAGATGAAGACAGCATTACAGGAAAAGTTCATTAGCTCTTAAATAGCTACCCCTCTTGTTGGAATAATGGATCGCTTTTACAGGAGATGGGAATTTAGTTCCCCAGTTAAGACAGCTGATAGTCGTCCTAGGGCAGTAGCGTGGTGAGCACATTTCAGAATTGGAGGTCAAAGTTCTAGCCTTTTATTAACTAGCTGGTGATCATTTGACTTCATAAGTTACTCAGTCTCGGGGTGCTTGGGTGGCTCAGTGGGTTAAGCATCTGCCTTCAGCTCAGGTCATGATTCCAGGGGCCTGGGATCGAGCCCCACACTGGGCTCCTTGCTCAGTGGTGAGTCTGCTTCTCCCTCTCGCTCTGCTCCTCTCCATCCTGCTCACTCATACTCTTTCTCCCACTCTTCCAAATAAATAAAATCTTAAAAAAAAAAAGTTACTCAGTCTCTTCATCTCTAAAATTCAGGAGACAGTAATCCCACCTTTCTCAGAGGCTCACATGAGGTCAGAATGAAGTCAAACACGGTTAAGTGTCACTTACAGGATTAGAGCAGTCTGAGAGTTTACTTAAGCTTCTGTTGGACTCCTTCACTTGTATGAGGATTAGTGACACTGGGGCAGGCTGGGCTGTAAGAAGACAACTCAGGCTTGGTGGTGGTGACATACCTGATCTGCCTGGTGGGTCCCTCACTGGAGGAGGGGGTCTCTCACTGGGTGGGGGAGGAAGAGGGCCCGATCGTCCTGGTGAAGGTAAGGGGGTTGTAGATGGAGTAAGGGACAGATTCCTCTGTGGGAGTCTTGGAGTTTCATCAGTGCCAGTAGAACCCGGAGGCAGGGGAGGAGGGCCAGGCCTGCTTGGTGGTGGCGGCGGAGGTGGGGCCTGTGAGGAGGAAGAAGGCCTAGGGGTAGAAGGCACTGGGGGCTTGCTGTTCTGAGGGGGAGGGGGCGGGACGGCGTCCCTGTGGATGGAGGGCCTGTTGCCCACCGGAGGAGGCGGAGGAGGGGGTTTGTCATCCAAGGCCCTGCTGGGGGTTGGGGGCAGGGGAGGCCTGTTGGAGAAGGGTGAGGAGGAGCTGGAGGGTGTCTGGCGGATGGAGCCTCCTCCAAAGGCAGCACCTCGATTTCCAGGGAAGGGGGGAGGGGTAGGCCCAGGACTGGGCTGCCTGGGGGCCCCAGGCACTGGTGGGGACCCCCGGTTGTGCAGATTTGATTGAATGGGTCTCGGTGTATTAGGAACTGGAGGGGGAACACTATCAGGCTTTGAGCCCACGTCGGGCCTCGGGGGAGGCATTCGGTTCCTCTGAGGCTCTGGGGGACCACTTCTGTGGCCTGGAGAAGGCACAGGAAACCTCCCTGGGCCACTTGGGGGTGAGAAAGGCTTGGCAGATGTGGCTCTTCCTCCTGGTGGCAAAACTGGGGGGCGGCTTCCTCCAGAATCTGAAGAACAGAAAAAAAAATTCAGTTAGAAAATCAGAGAACTAGAGTGTATTTTCAGCTACTGGAAGTCCTTTCCTAGATGCTATAAAGTATAGGTAACTATTATTTATATAAATTGGGTTCTGGTGGTCCTTCCTGGAGGCAGAAGAAGAGATCATAGATCCCTGTGCACCTGCTAGTTCGAGGTCCTACAACCTGTTGGCTTGCAAAAGGATGCGGGAGAGCCCTCTTGGCCTTATGTGTGGACAGGGACTAGGATTAAGTTGGCAGCGGTTTGAGAGAGCTCCCCATTCATCATGAGAGGAGAAGAACAGGATGGTGTTGGTATGTGGGATTTCTGCTAACGATTTTCTTTCTCCCTGTCACCATCTCTGTTTTCCTGTGACTATACCTCTCAGATGTGAAAAAATAATTTAGCCGTGTTAGGTGAAAAATTAGTTATCTCAACATAACCTCTACAAGGGAGGGCTTACCTAGGTCCTCTGAATAAATTCCTAAGAGAAAGTGGAAAAATGCCATGGAAGAATTGTAGCTGAAATGAAGAACTAACAAAAAGGAAAAAGAAACGGTCAGAGTTTGATTGAAAGACTTGACACGAGTGACTGGATTTAATCTGCAAAGAAGTGGGCAACTCTGCAAGTTTTCTTCCTCACTCAATCAGCTTCCACTCCACTGTTGGCGGGACACAGTGACCCTATTCCATAATTAACATTAAACTGCTTTGGTTCTATAAAGGGACCAAAGTTATGGAAAAATTCAAACCACCACTGCAGAATCTCTTGGAACCTAAAGTAATTCTCAAAAAACGGTGAGCCTGGAAACTTCTACCACTTCAACTGTGAGCTAATTAATGTATCAAATATTTACTGCGTACTTGCTGTATATCAACCATTATTCTAGATGCTCATGCCAGAAACGAAACAGAAAAGCTCCTGCTCTCCTGTGCCTTACATTCTTGTGGGGGAGCTAAACAGTAAACTGGCAAACATCTATTTTCAGATAGTTGTAAGTACTAAAAAGAAGCTAAGAGAGGTTGATGAGATGGAGAGACCAGATAGATGGGGTGGCTGGCTGGGGGTGGCTTTTCTGAAGATGTGACATTTGAGCTGAGGCCAGCCATAGAAAGATAGAGAAGAAGATGCTTTCGGCAGAGGGCCAGCAGGTGCAAAGGCCCTGGAATGGGAATGAGCTTCAAGTTGAAAAACCCAGGCCTGTGTGCCTGGGGCACAGTGAGCATGGAGAATCTAGCAAGTGGAGCCTGAGTGGCCAAGCAGGGAGCCTTGGAAACCAGAGGACTTAAGATTTTTTTTAAAAAAGATTATTTATTTATTTATTTGAGAGAAAGAGCGAGTGAGAGAGAGAGAGAGAACATGAGTGGGAGGGGGCAGGAGCAAAGAAAGAGGGAGAAGCAGACTTTCAGCTGAGAAGGGAGCCAGGTACTGGGCTGGATCCCAGAACTCTGGGATCATAATTTGAGCCAAAGGCAGACGCTTAACCTACTGAGCCATGCAGGCGTCCCCAGAGGACTTCAGATTTCACTCAAGGCACAATGAGAGACATCTGGATGGATTCATATGGCAGAGTAACAAGAACTCTAGAGAGAATTTACTTCAACTTCAGTACTAGAAAACAGCGGTTATTTCCCTTGACTGTGTGGTATATTTCTAGGCCACCAACTTGTGATAGATTGTATCTTTCAAGTTCGAATCGAAGCTGCAGTGATTAGCCGTGTGTGCATCACACGGACAGTGTTCGCTATGTGGACGGTAGCTAGGCTGATGCGTATATCTGGTACACCATTTTGTGCACTAATGTAATTTCATCTTCACTTTATGAATTTATTTCCAGTTGCCTTTTGCCTTAATTTCTTCACCTATTATTAAAGTACTGAATGTCTGTATTTGTCAGCTTCCTTAATCCTCTTGGTGGGTTTTAGATAAGTAGATTTTGACCATCCAACGCTAAATAATCTGCTGACCCTGAGGATTTAGAGGCTTTATCTTCATATGATTGTGAGAATTTCACACTTTCGTAGCAGAGATACTAAACGATCATATAATTAGAAATAAAAGTCTTCTAACACAACAAATATTAATAAATACCAAAAGCTTTATGGTAAAACTTATTGAGCCTCATGTACTTTGTAAGGTTTTTTATCGGGGCATACCCAGGTTCAATTTTTCTCTCTGCCATTAGGTTCAAAGACAATCCCATAGGACTCATTTCCATGTGTCCCTGCAGAGAATATTTAGAATCACTGACCTTCAAATGCTAGCTGTCTGTCATGCAAAACACCTTTTTAGATTTAGTGAGATATGTAATTATACTCCGTGTAACACACTCCATAGTGTTTTGGAAAGTGGCTCACAAGTATTTTCTATACTAGATGGCTACATCTAGGTGAATTTGCCAGGTCACCAGGCAAACTTCCCAGGGGTGGCTAGCTACATTTGCTCCTTTTTCTTGCCACTCCAGCTCAACCTTTAGAAAAGCACAAAAACGTGCAAGTTACCCTGAGGACTGGGCAAATATTTAACAGCTCCACGGAGCAGTCTGATTTTGATTTAAGGGAAAAAAAAAGATGCTCAATAGAGTCTTTCTTATAAAACAGTGTTACCATTTCAAGCGATCTCTAAACTGTTTTAAAGGGCATGGTGCTCCAAACCACAGAACTCATCCTCACCTCGTTACTAAGAGACAAAGAAACTCTCCTTACCACCATCCCTGTTGGCTGTGGATCTTAGCTTCGGCATCCCAGCCTGGAACAGTCCTCCCAAGCCAGGTGGGCCACCTCCTCCAAAACTTCCACCGCCACCGCCGCCGCTGCCACCGCCGCCACCACCACCGCCACCGTGAGCACCGGCTCCTTTAGGTTCTGCAGAATGAAGGAAACACACTCTCTTCATTGTGTACGAAAACACCACCAGAGTCCAGCCCGAGTCCAAGTACACAATAAACAATGCCAGTCAAACAGGGAACTGGCTCGAACTGGGCCTATGGGAGACTTCTGGGATTTCATGAAAATGCAGGATTTTAACGATTCATCCTACCCCTGGTCAGAAAAGGAGGGGTTTCGTTTTTCACTCCAGGACAGTCACAGGCCTTTTGGCAGGAGAATCAGTAATAGATTGATGCCTTGCCCCCCATGCTCCCTACTCGGCTAGGTGCCGTATGAGTAGCCTAATATTTGGCAAATAAAAGAATCTTCAAAGAAAGCACATCCCAAAGTGGGGGGAGATGCAATAAAAGGTGGTAAGAAGGGTAATCATAAAAATAAAGGGAAGAAAATAAAATATCCCATAATTTTATTCCTCGGAAATATACACTATTTTGGTGTATTTTTTCCTGCTAAGTACTTTTTCATTTTATGTATTTTTTTTCTCAAAATTAAGACCAAATTCATGAAACAGTTTTTAGCCTGCTCTTTTCACTTAACACTTTTTTGTTAGCATTTCCTGCCATTAAATATTCTTTGAAAACCTGAGTTTAAGGGACCGCATTGTGTTTTAGAGCATGAATATGTTGTATATAGTCATGCATATATATTTTGACCATCTACTTATTTGATGGCCCTATGGTTTGATTTCCATTTTCTAGTATCATAAAGCCCAACAGTAGGCTTGAACATTTTTAAAAAATTCCCTGCAACTGAAGATGGCACAAAGATTTTGTTTTCTTTTACATTTACTTCCCCAAACCTGTGGAGGATTCCAAAATGAGTAAATAGACAATGACCAAAAAAAAAAAAAAAAAAAAGAGAGAGAGAGAGAGAGAAAGAGAAGAAGAAAAAAGAAAGTAAAAAGAAAAAGATTACTAAGTATCCTGTCTAGCCTTTTAGATTATTTCCCTTGTCTGTGCTATTTTACAACTCTGGAAGTTGTAGAAATCTGATAATTGTCCATAGAATTGTAAAATAGTTGTGTTCAGTGGCATGCAATTGATTTCAGACAGGTTTACCTATCTGTAAATTCATTTCAGCTCTAATGTGTGTGGTGCTTTGAACCCTCCTTCGCACTGTTAACATTATACTACTTCCCTCAATAATTAATGACTTAAATAAAATATGGACATATGTTTGTTTTTATCTATATGAGAATCATGATTACGACCCTCTTTAAAGAAGTGTCTCATACACTTTATGACATATGTATGTATGTTTGCATTTATGAGGTTTAACATTGTTTAAAGTTCTACCCCTGGAAAACCTTCTGGAGTCTTCGACAAGCAGAACATGAAATCTACAAATCAATAGGGGAGGGTTGACACTTTGATGATATTTAGATTATATGAAAACATGGTATACTCTCCCATGTCTTCTGGTACATTCAGTCAAGCTTTATAATTTTCCTGATATGGGTCACATATCTCTTCTTGTTAAGGTTACTGCAATACATTTTTGTTTGTTAAAATTGTGAAAGGGGTGTTTCCCCCCTTTTGTAATTGGTTATAACTGACATCAGAAAATTTCATTTGACATCTAATAAATCATTCTACTAATATTTTCTAAATTAAAATTTATAAAAATTTATTATCTTGGATTTTCTACTAGACATATGGTTTGCAAATAATAAATGTTTTGCTTCCTCTTGTATCTTATCTTAGTTCTAGTTTATATAAGCAATTACTTTGAAGACTGCACTTCCATATGATATAAATTTTTAATACTGCTACGGGCAACCATAGTTTGCTTTTAATGAGCATGTCTTTCATCCTGGAACTACTGGCACTTTAGGGCAGACAGTTCTTTGTGGGTGGCTGTCCGGTTCTCGGTAGAATGTTTACAGCATGCCTGGCCTCCACCCACTAGATGTCAGCGGGAGCCCCATCCTGGTTAAGTTGTGACAACTAAAAATGCCTTCAGACATTGCCACCGGACCCCTGGGACACTGATAGATAGCTTTCTTTTGTGTTTGTGCCGCCTTGGTCAAGTCTGAAGTTAGGACCATGTGAGTCCCAGTACACCTATCGAGATAGTTTTTCATCTTTTCCTATGTTTGGGGATGATTTGTATAGCATTTGAATGAGCTGCCTTTTAAAATCTGGAGGAATTTACTGATGAAATCATCTGGCTCTAAAGCTTTTTAGAGAGAAAGTAGCTTGATAAAGTGTTCAACTTTTTCCTTGCTCATTGAAGCCTCATGAGTGAATTTTGGCAAATTTATGCTTTTTGTAAAAAATTAATTTCTTTAAGATTTTAACATGTTTTAGCATATAAGTTCATCACAGCATCCTGAATGTTGAAAAATCTGCTTTGAGTCTCTTACTAATCTACATTGAGTCCTACTTTTGGTCATTTGTGTTTTCTGTTTTTCTTGATTAGATTGATTCTAAACCTGCGTTAGCTCTGTATTTTTTCTAGGGGTGAACTTGCTGGGATACCTATGGGAGCTCTGCTGATAGGAGAAATAATCTGACCGTGCACTGACAAGGATTATTGTACCTAACAAATCAAATTACAGTAACAAATGGCTTCTATTATAAAATTACAATTTTTAAACTAATTTTAACTATTACCAATGTTAACGCTCTTGACATTCAAATATTACTCCTTAATTAATGCTACATTTTGGAACCTGCATTTAAATAGGATACCTTTACATAGCCCCGAACATTCAAAGAGATTGATGCACTATCAGACGTCCTTCATTGGTGTTCTTAACCTGGACCTTTTGTGCGTCTTTCAGAGAGAGAAACTAAAGTAGTTGATGTTAGGTCACCGGCTCCTGGTCATTCCCTTAGGAATCACACGGCAGGACAAGGCTGAAATAAGAGCTTTATCACGCATAACCATGGTCAACATTTTGACATAGAACCCAGGGAGACTTCAGCTGCAAATAAATACAAAGTTATAGGTGGACCTTGCCCCTTGCAAAGAGCCTGTGACAAGGGTACAGGTGTCCGTTAAGAGCACAGACAACATGAGCTGGGTTGCATCTTGTGTCTTTGAAGCAAAGTGCATTCATAAATATCACTGAACAGGTGGAAGGGAGAAGAACTAACATTTCTTTCCATTTAATGGCAGGAGGAGGGGACCTTGAAGAATACAGTGAGTTTTAATAGTGGATTAAGGAATAAGCCACAGACTATCCAGTGTCCTTTAGTATGGGTGGGGAATTCACATTTACCTCTCTTGAGCCCCCAGCTCCTCCTCCTCCTGGGGGAAAGAATGACCAAGCTCTGTCCCAGATGTCAGCAGTTTGGGGAGCGCCTCTGGCCCCAGACATCGCACCGGGATTCAGACAGCTTTGGACAAAGGTTCCCCAGAGGTAGGTGGTGCTGGGCTCCCCTCAGAGAGAATTTTGTGACGTTAATCAGGGATTATAAAAGCCAAGGGATTATAAAATAACCTGATCAGTTTCGTGGGCATTTGTTTTGGTTGGTTTTTTTTTTTTTTTGACAGAGACAGAGATAGCAAGAGAGGGAACACAAGCAGGGGGAGTGGGAGAGGGAGAAGCAGGCTTCCCGCTGAGCAGGAAGCCCAACATGGGCCTCGAGCTCAGGACCCTGAGATCATGACCTGAGCCCAAGGCAGATGCCTAATGACTGAGTCACCCAGGTGCCCCTCGTGGGCATTTTGACTAAGAGGTAGCTGTGTCCAGTGGAGGGTAAAGACCCCCTAGCTCCTTCTGGAGATTGGTGTACTCTCCCCTACAACACATAGCCTGACCAGCAGAGCAGCATGCAGAAGCCTTTGTCTTGGTCTCCCTCTTCTCCATTTTCCTCCCACACCAATGTTCTCCCCTAACTCTGAGCCTTCTTTCTTCTCCACCCATTAGGTGCTTTTCCTAGAAATTCTTCCTAAACACTTCTAATCCTCAACTTGGCTAAAATCCTGCATCACTGTTCACCATCTACAAAGCTCCCTCTGGTGATTTTTGGAAAATCAGTCTATTTCCTATTGAGTCCAAATGGGATCTGGGGGTAGGATGTATTTTGGGGACATCTAACCGGCAGTGGAAAGGTCTAGGAACGTGAGGAGACAGTTTCAAGGCCTGGTTATTAACTACCAGTATCTTCTTGTCATGGATATGTCTTCATTCTGTTGCAAATGTTAACAGGAGTTCTGTGTTGTGGGTACCCGCTTGTTTCTACATCCCCTGCCTGGTTCTAGAAAGTTCCTCAGACTTACGATGAGTAGATAAGCAAAGTTGTGATCTCATTTCCTCTCTCTCCCAGCTCCTGAAAATTGTATCTTACACTTGAATGACACATCCCAGCCCACAGAACACTTGTGCTTTGTCTCGTCTGCAGCTCACAGTGAACTGTGAGGGCAGCAGAGCAGCCATTCTCTCCACTTTACATCTGAAGACAATAAGGCTTGAAGATGGTTGACTGATGGATGTGCCACAACTCGAACCTACATCCTTTGATTCCAAGGCTAGGGCTCTTTCCATATTTCATGCAGCCTTTTGATCTGTGGTGCAAAGAGTAACGGGTTAACTTCCAGAAAGTGTGGTGAATAATTTAGAGAATTGCTGCTGTGTGTGTCTTGGACAAAGAATTATTATACTGGCTTCCTGCAGCCATAGAGGGAACTAAGCTGGAGCTGTGGCTACAATGAGTGATACAGTCCCTTATTTTGCTAGCTTTGCAGCTGTTGTTAACCAAAAAAAAAAAAACCAAAAAAAAACACCCCACCTAAAAACAAAAAAAAACCTTTTTGTAAGGTTAGGGTTGATTGTTAGGCCGTAAATCACTTATCTCCGTGGAAAACAGCTTTTTTTCACTTACTGTCCAATATCGGTGCACTCCTGTCATTGGTGACTGTCTTCTTCAGTTTCTTCCCTTTGCTGATGTCAGAGAGAAGAGCATTTCTCCCAGCCTGTTCTGACTTATTCAAGGTAGGCTTTTCCGTATTGGCCTGAAAGGAAACCATGAAGACTTAGAGTCATCCCTTGAATTAAAATCACATACTACAACACTTGGTGGGGATAGCTAGAGTACTGGAAACTTGTTATTGAGGTTCTTGGCAATGGGTTGTAAATTCTCCACAAGTTTTAGATCCGATGTCATTCTTTTTAAGACTCAGACATTTGGGAACAGATGCAGCAATAAATTACATTCATTTTTCATGCAGGAAGAGTCAGTCCCTGATAAAAGTCTCTAAAAATTCAGACCACAATCTGGCCGTAACCAACAAAGCCAGGGTTGGATGGCTCGAAACGAGAAGGGAATTTTAAGTTGGAGAGGATTCTGCTGGATACTACAAGGCTCTATGCTCCAGAATGTGCCTGGAAGAACAGCTTCTCTCTCCTATCTTTTAGAGCTAACCTGGAGCAAGGGGAAAATTGTCTCTATCAAAAAGGTCAGCTGTATGTTTTAAATTCACCAAAGTTTTAGAAAATAACTCTCTTTGGGGGCGTCTGGGTGGCTCAGTCGTTAGTCGTCTGCCTTAGGCTCAGGTTATGATCCCAGAATTCTGGGATCGAGCCCCATATCAGGCTCCCTGCTCTGCGAGGAATCTGCTTCTCCCTCTCCCACTCCCCCTGCTTGTGTTCCCTCTCTGGCTGTGTCTCTCTCTGTGTCAAATAAATAAATAAAATCTTTAAAAGAAAAGAAAAGATTTCCCTTTGTCTACATTACCAAAGATTTTTTTTCTTTTTAACTTAGGGCAGATTTGAGGTATAATTTACATATAGTCAAGTCACTACTTTAGCGTACAGTTCTATAAGTTTTGAAAAACATACAGTCATAAGACCACCACCACCCTCAAGATCTAGAAAGCTCCATAAGCTCCCAAAGTTCCCACATGCCCTTGCCTAAGGTGTTTCTCATATTTAATTCCTTGCAAGCTTTGCTTGCAGAGACTGTGGAGTGGACAGAGGTGCTGCTTTAAAATGCTTAGGTATTTTCTCATTTTTCTGGAATGCCTGGGAAAGATCCATAGTATGAAATTGGGATCTCACTTCCCTAGGGTTATTTCAGGGAGCAGGGACACTGAGAGCCCAGTGCACAGGACTCGAAAGTACTAGGCCCGTGCCTGGGTCTGTCACGCAGGGAAACTGGCCCGGACTGGCCCTCAGCAGAGCGGGCTTCCCCAAGCTCAGGGGTCCTTCCAGCAGACCTCAGAGGCCTCCCAGGCTGGCCCCAGCCCTTCTGAAGGGATCTGATTGCAGAGGGGCCCGTGGGGGGTGCAGGAGGGAAAGCTGGGGCAGTTTAGTTTGATACCTCAGCCAGCTATTTCTTATCAGGGTTAGAGGCAGAAGAAAGGCCAAGAAAAACCGAGAAGCAGGGTACCCAGAAGCCCTGTGTTAAGCTGAAAGGGTCCTGGAATCATCATAAGGTATGACTTGCTCATAACACCCGTTAATGTTTATATAGCGTTTCCGATGGGCAGGCACTGTTTTTAACACTTTTATGTATACTAATTCATTTAGTCCTCATCAGCCCTGTGAGTCATTATTTCCATTCTAAAGACAAGGATGTAGTAGAGGCATGGGGCAGTAAAATCATTTGCCCCAGTCACCCAGCTAGTCAGAGGGGAACCTAGGACTGGCAGTGTGATTCCAGAGCCTTCTCTGTACCTTGGCAGATGGGTAAATGTAGGGTCCTACATGGCCCTTGCCCACGTTGGGGAGCTGTCATTAAAGGGCACAAACTTACAACCAGAAGATGCGTAAGTTCTGGAGGAGTGTGGCACAGTGATTAGAGTCAACAACATTGTATTATAAACTTCAAAGCTGCTAAGAGACTAGGTCTTCGATGTTCTCACCAGAAAAAAGGAATGATAATTATGTGATGTTCAGGTGGTAATTATACTGCAGTATAAAAATGTACCAAATCAAAATGTTGTAGAATTTCAACTTCCACGACGTTAAATGTCAATTATATCTCAGTTAAAAGTAACAAAATGCCCCTTCCCCACCCACCTTCAATACTCCCCTGAGCAAGCCTGTTATTAGCAGCTTCTCAGCGGATGGTTCGAGAAGGGCTCTTCACATGCACAGTTCCCGTTTGCTAAAGGAATCATCTTCTGTTGCTCTGAATCTTGTTTTTTCTACTTGACACATCTTGGACACCTTGGAAAGAACTGTTAAAACTACCTACTGTCTTCACTTTAAGGATGAAAAAAGTATGAGGTCCAGAGAGGTTAAGCAAGCATCCACCCTGGCTCTATTAACAGCGTGGGGTGAGCAATTTCCACTGGCCCCCTGTTGTGCCTCCAAATTAATTTTGATGCCTGACCTCCTTGGGTGCTAATTCCTCTCAGGCGGCAGTCCAGAGCCCTTCACCGAGCTGTCCCACCACACGGGGCTCTATAATGGCCACCAACCCACCTTTCCTTTTGCTCATCTCTATGTCCTATTTCTCTCAGCTCTTGGTTTAAGTCACATAACAATGGATAGAAATGAGTTGATAGGATAAATTTCAGTCACTTTGGTACCACCTGAATGACTTATTTGTCTTCTCAGCTACCTGTATTATTATTTAATATATTTCATTAAGTCACTTCACTATATTATTTATACAATTTTTCAGTGAATATTCTTTTAAATGAACTCACTGTTAAACCTTTAGTTTGATGTACTAGTCATACATTTTAGAATACACATTAAAATAAATACATGAGCATTAAAATTAAAAAAATTAATCCACATGCAATCCAGTTACTGGTATAAAATCTGTATTTTGGGGAAATACAGATAAATAAATCCTGCTATGTTAGCCAGATCAGAACTTTTCTTTTCTTTTTTTAGATTTTATTTATTTGAGAGAGTAAGAGTATGAGCAGGGGGAGGAGCAGAGGGAATGGGACAAGCAGACTCCCCATTGAGCAGGGAGCCCAGTGTGGGGCTCGATCCCAGGCATAACCTGAGCTGAAGGCAGAGGCTTAACCGACTAAGCCACCCAGGCGCCCCTGGATCAGAATGTTTCAAACTTACCTGAGTGAAGCATCTGTTTTTAAAATTTTTTTTCCAATTCATCTTGAACTGATACTTTTATAAAATAACAATTAATTATTAGGAAAATGAATTAGGGGGCACTGCGTGGCCCAGTCAGTTAAGCATCTGACCCTTGATTTCGGCTCATGGCATGATCTCAGGGTTGTGAGATCCAGCCCTGGGCCAGGCTCCTAGCTGGGCAAGGAGTCTGCTGGAGAGTCTCCCTCTCCCTCTGCCCCTCCCCCTTCCATGCACACATGTGCACTCTAGCTCTCTCTCTAAAAATAAATAAATATTTTTAAAAAGAATACTGAATTACTTAAAAAAGAGATCCATGAAATATATTCTTAGAAACCACAGACATAACCCTATTGTCAAACTGCTCTAAGTGTTTCTTAATGCTTAATCTTAATTTCTGTGCCTGTCTCCTTGGGGCTGCAAAGCCGCAGCTGGAGGACCATGTGGAATAAGAACAAACTAGTTAATTGTTTACTCTTCTAATGAGGTTCCGACCTCAGATGGGCTACATAAAGGTGTCTTGTGGACGCCTGAGCAAGAGACTTTTCCTCTCTGAGCCTTAGGTTCCTCAAGTGAAAAACCCATCACTGTAAGGCTCCTCAGCAGTGAAACCTTCACATGCTGAGGGAGGTGATGGGGCAAGGGGGTACATCTGAGAGCCTTTCTGTGTCATCATGGGGAGGGCTGCCAGCTTCTTGTAAGAGGGTGCACTCATTTCTGAGGATAGGTCTATCAAGACACCAGGAGCCCAATGAAGAAATTCCTTTGGAAAGTAGACATCTAAATATAAGGATAGATGCAAAGATTTATTTGAGAGAGAGAGAATGAGCGCGAGGGGCAGAGGGAGAAGGAGACAGAATCTCAAGCAGAGTCCATCCACACTGAGCATGCAGCCCTACCCGGGGCTCCATCTCATGAACCTGAGATCACGACCTGAGTGGAAACCAAGGGTCAGAAGCTCACGTGACTGCACCACCCAGGTGCCCCTGCAAGGACAGATTTAAAGATGAGAGTGTGGGGGGAAGGGGAAGGAGGGGGTGGTGGATGATATTTGCCAAAAGAAGAGTGGAGAAAAGTCAGAGATAAAGAAAGAGTGAGTCTGCAGGAAGTGAGAACGACTGCATTTCATACATAGACCTGGGTTTCTGGACTGTTCTGTCCAGAAGTTAGAGGCTTCAAGTTGAGTCCATCTGAATGGCAACAGAGCATGCTGGGCAGAACCAGTCCCACACTGGTGTGTAGGAAGGGGCGGGATGTTTCCATGATGGACCTGATGGAGGAAACCCCATGAAGGCACACCCCACACATGCATTCTGCACCTCTGACGACCTTCAGGGTCTCAGGGGCTGGCTTACTTGCAACGAGGAAAACCTGCCTGAGTGAGCGTTTTTATGGCAAATACGTGTAAAACGTGAAGATTCAACCTCATCCAGCCTGCTTTGTGCAGCAGCCACTGACCGATGGCGAGGGGCCACTCACCAGAGCGAATGTCGGCGGGGGCGGGGGTGCTGGAGGGGGAGGGACGGGCATCTTGGACAGCTACCCTTTCAACACGCTAGCTGGTGAATCTGTAAACACAAAGCAAAAAGAAACAAAATTTGGTCATGTATAAGACTTTTTTCATAATACTTTGTTCTTATCTTCCTTCCCCCCTTCCCACCAAAATGACAGCTATTCACAGAAGCCAATTTTGATTTTTAGACTTTTTTTTTTTGAGAGAGGGGGTGGGGGTAGGGCAGAGGGAGAGACTCAAGCCGACTCCCTGCTGAGTGCAGAGCCCATCACGGGGCTCAATCTCAGGACCTTGAAATCATAACCCTGAGCCAAAACCAAGAGTTGGACACTTAACCGCCTGAGCCACACGGGGTGCCCCCAGGCCAATTTTTATATGGGGTGTAATCATCTTTACAACATTGCTAAGATGTTACTCTTCTGGAAAGATCCCAGCAGGGGAGGTTTCTGAGCCCAAATGCCTTAAGATATTGGAAGCAGGGTGCCTGGGTGGCTCAGTGGTTAAGCCTCTGCTCAATCCCTGGAGTCTCGGGATTGAGCCCCGCATCGGGCTCCCTGCTCCGCGGGAAGCCTGCTTCTCCCTCTCTCACTCCCCCTGCTTGTGTTCCCTCTCTGGCTGTGTTTCTCTCTGTCAAATAAATAAAATCTTAAAAAAAAAAAAGTAGTTAGATGGCTTGCTTTCTGTGAACAGAAAGGGAATGCAAAATCTAAAAGGACAGGGCTGGACTCGTGAAGGCTGCTGGAAGATGGGAGCTAATTCGGCGTTCCAAGTGGACCACTGAGAAAATGAATTTTCAAAAACTGCCGCCCAACACAGCTGCTGTCACTTACGATGAGTTCGATCGCGGGCACCCCCACCGTCTCTACATCCAACAGGGACACCGCGGACTAGCATGATTTCACAGGGGACGCTGCGACTCTGAGAAAGTGAGCAACCCACAGAAAGGCCGTAATTCATTCACATCAAGTCCTCCTAATGCTTGGTCTATTTGAGAAGTATTTTTGGGCAGGTAAAGAGCGAATTAGTGCTACAGCTCAATCTGTTTTTCCCTGAGGGACTGTCTCAGACGAGGCGTCTTTTAAAATGTGTTCCTTAAATTGGCCTTTTCTGCATGACACCAGCTTGTCACCTGTGGGGCCAAGCGGGCAGTGTGACCAGTGCTGAGGGCGGGCCTGTGCTATGAAGCCTGTCCCGGGGCAGATGGCACCTAAGGCCTCACTGTCGCACGCGTCCTAGGACCAGGAAGAAGGATGGGGATCGGAAACTGGATTCAGGAAAGTTCTGCAGCCAGAGCCACAGTATTAACAGAGCTGGAGAAGGCAGCTTACCAAGGAGGGGGTGGCCAAGGCCGCCTGGAGGTCCCCAGGGGTGTGCTCTGTGGAACAGATCATCCACATGCTTGATGGATGAAACCACCCTCATCCCTCCAATGCACGGTGTCAGGCTGCTCCCTTCACCAGCTAACGTGGCGTCCCATAATCCTCACACTGAGCAAGGAAGGAAGGGATTCTCGTCAACCACCAGGAACCTCTTAAGGGCCTGGTTCTCATGAGTCAGTCCCCTGGTTGCAAAGATCAGCTGAACTCCTGTCCGATACATGGCAGGGGTTGGACCGGGGTAAGGGGGCCTTTCAGGGGACCGCCACCTGTCAGGCCTCTTTAATCTAGTTAGACAGCTTCCTGCCGTGGCTATTCCGTCTGTGCACTAACTGACTTATAAACAAACCTGTGGACCCCTGGGGCCAGGCCTTTCCCCCACCCCTCCCCACCCCAGCAGCCCCGGCCGAACCACAGGAGGAGGATCTGTGGCTGAGCGCCCTCACGGTTCTCTGCTCCCCACTGCTGCTGCCACTTCCCCAGACCCCAATCTCGCCGCCTTACCACATGGGTCAAAGAAGACCAATTCATGTTCCCCATGCTAGGCTCATTCCTGGCCATTTTCCTGCCAGCCTGAACTCCACCAGCTCTCCCTACTATCTGGTCCACAGAAGGGTTCTGCCTAAATATGTGTGGAGTGGAAAAGCCAGGTGTCACACAGGAAGCCATGTGCTGGCCACTAGAACAGCTCTCAGCGTCACCCCTTGTGCCCTTTGTGGTCTGGACAAAGAATGAGCCCTATGTCAGAAGGGCTTGCTGGCCTTAAGTCCTGGGACCTGCTTTCCTGACAGTCTGACTTCACCAGTAAAGCAAAACTCAAGCCTTAGAGAGTCAGGGATTCCCTCCTCTCATGAGTTAACAGCCCACACCAGAACCACAAATGGACCTTCCCGAAGGACCTCACAGCAGCATAGATCCTAATGGACCAGACATTCCTAACCTGGATCCTTATACCTGTGGGGTCTGTGGACAGAATTCAAGGGTTTGTAAACTTGAATGAAAAAAAAAAAGGGACCTATTTAGTTCCCCTCTCCCCTAAGCTCTAACTAAAATTTAGCACTTCCTTCAATTATAAATGTAGGCTGAAAACCACAGTACTGAAAATTTTTTCACTAACAGTTTTTCACATCATATTTCCACATCATATTACAATTGTCACAGATCTCTTTTGAAATTATGTCAATGTTTCGATCTGTTGCTAGATCTTGTTGTACATACTTCAGTAAAACTAGTTTCCTTTGGAACCTTTGTATTTCGTTTTATGCATTTAGTAACAGACAGAGAAGGTGTCCTTTGGGCTTTATAGACACTAGTGTGGTCTATGGATGAAAAAGGTTAGAATCCCTGTGAGGCCATGAGACTAGGGTTAGGCACATGTGGTTTTTGACTCTTTGCTGTGATACCTAACAACCTGGGATAAGAGTCTACACTCCCTGGGCCCCCCTTTCCCACCTGCGGAACAAGGTTGCAGGAAGATGAAAGGAATGGTACACAGTGAGCCCCCAGATGGGTCAGTGACCAACAGATGGGTCTAGATCTGTGTTCCCTGAAGGTAAGCATGGGTTCTGCTGCTATGAGCGCTGCATGAGTACTTGGCAGAGGGCGGGCTGACCTGGCACCTGAGCCGGAGGCCCTGGCTTTGCCCAGAGCCCCCTGTGGATAGGGCTGTGCACAGCGGGACGCAGGGAGCCTGAACAACCTTGTGTTTGGTTCTTGCTTTGGGAAGAGCACAGAAGGAAAGACAGCCTTGTCCTGGGGCCAGGGGTCTCTAGAACAGGAGAAATGACTAAGGCAGGGGTTCCCAAAATGTGGATTATCTCTTACATCAGAATCAGCTCTGAATTTTTTGAGAACAACATGTCCTGCTCCCTCCCTCCCCTAGTTAGGCTCCTGAAAGCTGAAGGATCCCTGACCCACCATCTGCTGATTCTTCCCCTCCCGCCCTACCCCTACCCCGGGCATTGAACTTTTCAGAATATACACTTTTGAGAATTAATTTCTTTTAAAGAATCATTCCCCGTTTCAATAACTTTCACCATAGGGAGAAAAGCCAGACTTTTCTAAAATGTTCACATTGTGTGTAGAATTTTATGTGCCCAAAGAAAACCGCAGGGATGGAAAAGACTTTGTTTTCACACATAGTGTTATAGGTTGAACTGTGTCCTTCCCAAATTCATGCATCGAAACTCTAACCTAACTCCAGTACCTCACAAGGTGACTATATTCAAAGACGGGGCCTTTAAGGAGGTGATTATGTTGAAATGAGACCATTAGGGTGGTCCCTAATCCAATATGACTAGGGTTCTTAGAAGAAGAGAAAGAGACACAAGAGATGTGTGAGCATGGAGAAAAGGACATGAGAGGACACAGGAAGAAGGTGGCCATCAGTAAGCCTAGAAGAGAGACCTTGGGGGAAACCAAACCTGCCAAGGCCTTCATCTTGGACTTCTAGCCTCCAGAATAGTGAGATAATGAAGTTCTGTTGGTTTTGTAAGCCACTCATCCTGTGTTTTTGTTGTTGTTGTTACAGCAGCCTTAGCAAACTAATAAACAGATTTACATGAATATCTGTCATCTATTATCCATTGTAGACATTGTAAGATAAGATAATGGCTTCCTTTGAACTCACGCTGCTGAGATCAAAACACAAGCTGAGATCAAGAATCAGATGCTTAACTGACTGAGCCACCCAGGTATCCCAAGATAATGACTTTTGAATAGAGTATCCATCAATTGGTTTCTCACCCAAGATTTCTCTGGATTGTCATACACTGAAGAAATTTAAAATCAACCTGAACCCTGGACTATGTGATTGACTGCCAAAGTTTTATTTAATAACTGGATAAATCATTCAAAAATCATGAAATTTTAGTTGTAAAAACTGTTGAGGTGAGGGAAGTGATCTACCAATAAATCCTTTATAAGGGAAATGACACTATGGGTTAATAGAACAAAGGAGGATATTTTGTAAAAAGGGCTTGAAGAATTCATTAATTAGTTCTTCCTTGTTGCCTACACACACACACACACACACACACACACACACACACACACACACTGCATCAATATTTAGAAATTCTAGAATTTCCTAGTTCTGTGAAAGAAATGGTTGACTTTGTTGGTTTTACAATATTCTTAGGTCAATATCATGGTTTAATGCTTATATTAGACAGCATCACACAAGGACCCTAGACCAACCAGGGCATCTTATGGCTGAGAGCCATTTGCTGAAGATGTAATATTAGTTATGACGAACACCTTGGAGAGTGACTTGTTCATCCCACTTTCCATCCTGCAGTAGACATATTCTCCCCAGTCGCATGGCCAGCTAAAGGCTCCACCACAGCCCATCATTCAGTCAGACTTGCCCCAGGAAACTCAGGGTTTTCTCTTCAGTGTGTTCATCCCAGAACATATGATTATCTCTGAATGCAAAATGATTAAGATCAAGAGAACTGGCTAGTCACTTACATAAATGGTTTCTTAGTCTCATAATTATAGCCAACTTAAAGGCATTCTAGAGCATACTGTGTGAGGCCCACACTACGAAATGATAGGAGGCGGGGAAAGATTTCCAATGCTGTCCAGTGAAAACATCTGATGATCCTCAGAAGCCTGGCCTCTAGTCCTGAGTGGAGAGTGAATTGGCCAAGTTCTATTAAGAGGGGATAAAGGCAGGTTTGTCCAGTTATGTTTTATCACCATTTTGGATTATTCAAAAATATAAAGCATTTTGCTATATACATCTTGCCAGTGGTCACCCTTAAATACTATCTTACTTAAAATGAATGAGAAAAAGTAAACTTTTTTGTGCAAAAAATTGGAATCAATAGAAGAGTATTTTATTTGGGGTGTGTGTGTGTGTGTGTGTGTGTGTGTGTGTGTGTGAAGGGGGTTAACAGAAATAATGAAAAAAGATCTATAGGTCCAAATATTCTCTTGTCCTGTTACTTTCTATTCTGTATCTTATTTTTCAGATTCATTTATGTTTTACTTTATATATAATGTTCTTAACTCATTTTTATGTATGTATTTCTCAAATACCCTTGGCTTCTTCAGGTTAGATTAAGATTCAATTAGATCCCTCAAGACCTCTCCCCCGAATTAATGCCTCGTAAATAAATCCTTCGAGGTATTAAACTCACAGCAGAAGATTCCAAGGCTCAGCACTTCATTATGCCCTGCACTGGTCCCTGAAACACCCCTATTTTACCCGTGAGAAAACCCAATGGCTGAGGATAGAGTCTTATCCAAAACGTCTGAGCCTTTAACAATATGGTTATCCCTTGCCACCCTTTTGTTCCTAATCCTCATACTTCACTGACTTCCATCCCCACTGAAAGCAAAATTTTTGCTTTCATCAATTTATGTGGTGCACCTTCAGCATCCCTGTAGAGAAGGTCTGCCAATATCTGTTCACCTTCACTTGGGAAGGAAAATAATACCCCTGGCACAGTAATGCCCCAGGGTTTTACTAAGAGTCCTTCTTGAAAATGTTAAAAGCTGACTTAGAGGACATAAGGTTTTCTGGAGGCTCTCCCTTGTTATTTTATGTAAATGACTTGCTTCTCTGCTCCTTTTCCCAAGACTCTTCACGGGAGGACAGCAGTCACCTGCTAAAACTTTTAGCCTTAAAGGGATGTAAAGGCTTCAGCAAAAACCTGCAGTTTGCTCAGACTTAGGTTCCACATTTAGGGCACCTGAATTTGGTGCTCATTTGGAAAAGAGCTATATTTAGATTCAGATGGGCTGGGTGGTATCCCAAACTTCCCAGAACGCAAAACTAAGCATCAATTAGTGATTTTCTTGGACTACTTGGCTACTGTCAAAATTGGATTCCAAACATCTCTCTTCTGGCCCAACCCCCTACATATTTTACTAAACAACAACAAACCTGACCCTATTATTTGGGAAGATCAAGATGACATGGACTTGGGGGCCTTAAAGAAAAGCTTAATAAAGCTTCTTACCCTTTGGTATCCCAATTAATGGGTTCCTTTTTTCCTTTTTGTGAGAGGGAAGGGAATGCCCTTGGAGCACTCACCTAAAAATATGGAAAGGTCATCGAGCTACAGGGTGTAATTATAGCCAATGACTGGAACCTGAAACACAAGGATAGCCCCCTTGTCTCAGAGCCATTCCTAACATTGCCTTTTTGGTTGAGGCCACTGAAGAAATGATCATGGGCCCCCCCTCTAATCATCTTTGTGTCCCTTGCAGTAGAAGCCCTCCTCAATTCTCACCACAATAAATACCTTTCAGCCAGTCGCTTCACCTCCTGGGAAATCCCCCACTAACTGTCCATCACGCAACTTTTTCTTGTGGCAATATCCCTAACGAAGCCATTCTTCTCTTATCCTTCACTGATGAAGCCTCTCACAACTGCTTGATGTTCATGCAGTACCTTTTGATTCCCTGGAATAACTTACAGAAAACTTGTCCAGTCAGTGTATATCTTTCATGGCTTATTCAAAGGTAAACTGGTATTCAAATTCTTGAAAACTGAAATATTCTTAGTCAAAGAATTATTGAAATTACTGTTGAATTTTTGAAAATTGAGAATTCTTATCCAAATGAAAATGGTAAAATATGCTGGGCACACTATTACAACTCTTTTTAAAAGAGTTCCTTTACCTTTAGTCCAACAGGCTCAATTATAGGCTCTTACTGGGTCTTGAACCTTGGCTGAAGGCAAAACCACAAACATCTACACTGACCGTGAGTATGCCTTTGGGGCAGCCCGTGACTGGGATGTTATGGAAGCAGCTGGATGTCTTACCTCTAACAGAAGAAAATTACAAATGGCACATATGTCTAAAATTTATTATATGGCCACCCCCTTGCCGGCCGCTCTGGCTACTGTCAAAGTCCCTGGGCGTTCTACCCTTTTCTCCTGGAGGCCAAAGGAAACCATCTTGCTGATGTTTCTGTTCAAAACGCTGTTCTGGGGGCATCTGGCTGGCTTAGTCGGTTAAGTGTTTGCCTTTGGGTCAGGTCATGATCCCAGGATCCTGGGATTGAGCCCCACATCAGCAGGGAGCCTGCTTCTCCTTCTCCCTCTGCCTGCCACTCTGCCTTCTTGTGCTTCTCTCTGTCAAATAAATAAATAAAATCTTCACAAAAAGCCGAAAAATAAAAACACTGCTCTGAAAGGAATCAATAACCAAACTTCAATCATGGTGGAAAAGGATGTTCCTCCAAAAGAAAACTCCAAAAACTGACAAGAGATGTTCAATAATTGGCCCCACAGAGGAAAAAACAATATTGGAAATCTAATAATTGTTGGTTTGATAAAACAGAGAGAACTCTGCTTTGAACCAAATAACAATATTGTCCTGCCAAAGACTCTAAACTTCCATTACCAGCTCCTGTACATGCATGAAATCCTTGGTCTACTGATAAAATGTTGTTTATGAAACGACACTGGTGGGGAAATATTCCTAAGGCTGCAAAAGTGTCCACTTTGCTTGTCCTACCCGTCTAAGATAACAATCTCGGGAGACACCTCCACATGGCTCCCAGGCATTTTAAATTGCCCAATGGACCATCAGAGGTTGGGCAATCGGTTTTCCTCAGCTCCCCCATCTCATGGATAAAAATATGTTTTAGTCATGGTTTGTATGTTTTCTCACTGGACTGGAAGCTTTCTCTTTGGACAGGCTACCGCCTCTTTTGTGGCTAAAATCCTATTAGAAAAGGTTACTCCTACCTCAGGAACCCCTCTTGAGCTTCACAGGGACCCAGGAACTCACTCACCGATCAAGTACTTCGACACGTCTGTGCTGTGTGGCTGATGCCCTAGCCCTTTCGCTGTGCTTCCCACCCTCAATCCTCAGGGCTAGTCCAATGCAAGAACGGCATTATTAAGACTCCATTGGTGAGAGGTCTAGGTGACTCATTCGGTCAGGCATCCAACTCTTAATTTTGGCTCAGGTCAAGATCTCAGGATCGTGAGATCAAGCCCCATGCCTGGCTCTCAGCTTAGCAGGGTGGCTGCTTGAGATTCTCCCTCCCCCTCTGTGTACATACATGCACATGCTTTCTCTGTCGCTCTCAAAATAAACAAATCTTGGGGCGCCTGGGTGGCTCAGTTGGTTGAGCAACTGCCTTCGGCTCAGGTCATGATCCTAGAGACCCAGGATCGAGTCCCACATTGGGCTCCCTACTGGGCAGGAAGCCTGCTTCTCCCTCTCTTTCTCCCTCTGCTTGTGTTCCCTCTCTGGCTGTGTTTCTCTCTGTCAAATAAATAAGATCTTTAAAAAAAAATAAACAAATCTTAAAAAAAGAAAAAGACTCAATTGGTAAAATCTGTAGAGACCTTTCAAATAACCTGGCCAAAAGCATTAGTGCTTTTTTTTTTTTTTGAAGATTTTATTTACTTATTTGACAGAAAAAGAGACAGCCAGAGAGGGAACACAAGCACAGGAAGTGAGAGAGGGAGAAAGAGGCTTCCCGCCCAGCAGAGAGCCCAAAACGTGGCTCGATCCCAGGACCCTGGAATCATGACCTGAGCCGAAGGCAGACACTTAACGATCGAGTCACCCAGCCTCTCCACCATTAGTCCTTCTAAATCTTGGATCCAACTCTTTGAAACTCATACATTCTCATCCTTTGAAAATGTCACAGGGTGCCTGATGCATCTGGCTCCCACCTCAGCTGTTGAAATATACTCCAATATTGTAAAAGCCTAAATGCTTCTCTTGAAAAGGACCATTCTTTAATAGAATAGTATTTTCACAGCTCCTGGGAGAAGACCTTAAGTATCATACTTGCAACCCAGAGGTTTCATCTGTTGGAAAAGATACCTCCAAAAGGTGTCTTCAACCTCATTGGAAGGGCCCTTCTTGGTATTGTTAGCCAACCCCTGTGCCATCAAAATTCTGGGAACAGACTCCTAGATTCACATGCCACATCTAAAGAAGGCACCAAATCCTGACTAGACATGTGTACCAACTGTTGGCCCGAGAGTAAAGATTTTGGGGTATGGAAGCAGGTGACATCTAAATGGAGACAGCTTTCCCAAGATCACTGCTATAGGTCTATATACTCTTTTCTCCTTGTATTACTGCTTACTTTATTTTCTCCCTTACTTCCTTGGATGGATAATGCTCTTATCCACATTACCCAATCTATTACAAAAGGAGGAAATACCTCTGATCGTCATCACCAGAAACCTTGATCTGTCCAGAACAACAGTGACCCCTTAGCTTATCCTATTAGTAGTTTTGCTGGAATCTCATATGCTACTGCACGCCTGAACTGTTCCTCAGGACCCCTTCATAAGACTAGAATACTATATCCATACATCCTTGTTCCCTGCCTCAATTTAACCCAAAATTTGGTTGAAGAAATGAGCTCTCTTGAATATACTTATATATAAAAGACATTGTGCACAGCCAGTATAAGTGAGACCATTGGTAAGCTGGCTGTCATCTCTGTATGTTTAGGGAGACTTTCCATATGCAATAACTTGGTATTTGAGTCTGAGCTGAATGATGCTAATACCTCCACACAGACAAATGGGTCCATAAATGCTCATACTTATGACGCAGCCCTATGTGTAGCTCTTGGCTTCTCTTCTGTATGTGGAGGCTTTGGCAATGGGCCTACATGTGGGCAATTCACTGTCCTAATAGCTAGAGGATGAAAGGACAGTGCTCTCTTACTGTGCCCACTTCTCTATTTTCTCCTTATAACAAAATAGCACTTACCACAGTCCACCTCAGAAAACCTTCATGGCAGCATTAAATGAGAACTTCTAGGAGGTGCATATGACTTGGGTTTGCTTCTGTAGAGAGAGCCTTCACCCTTTAGCCTAACGAACACATGATTAGACACTGCTCGCTTCCTAATGTTAGGAGAGCTGGCCGATTCCATAGTTAAAGCAGGAGCAGCCCAACAATGGTCATGTAACTCATTAGCCAAAGTAGGGAGGGATAATCACAGAGCCTTTGATTACCTACCTGTTGAGCCAAGAGGCATTTGTGTGGTAGTAAACACAGGGAAAAGCCCCTCTGGGGAAGTAGAAACCCAACGGCACAAAATTAAGGAACATTGGCTACAACAAATTTGATGTAATTCTCCACATTCATTTGATTTGTTCAGTTGGCTGCCCAGGATCACGGTTCAGAACCACGCTACAATTTGAAATTGTCATGTTGCTTTGAATTATGTTTTGTAGAAATGATACCCGATAAAGTGATGCTAACCTAATGCTGCAAGATGATCTCCAATGTGTACAACCTTGACGAGATACAGAGTTTAGATGGGAAATGCCTGTGGGTTCTCCCTCTTAACCTTCCTTGTTACTCAAATGTGGCCTTAAATAGTTTCCAACTGCTATGCGCTTACCCTCTGATATGGGACAGGACGCCCAGTAAAGGTCCGTCTGGCAGTGAGGGCTACGGATGTGCCAAGTCTTTTTTTTAAAGATTTTATATATTTGACAGATCAAAAAAGAGAGCACAAGAAGGGAGAGCAGGGGAGGGAGAAGGAGAAGCAGATTCCCCACCGAGCAGGGAGCCCAATGCGGGGCTTGATCCCCAGGATGCCGGGATCATGACCTCAGCCAAAGGCAGGCGCCCAACCAACAAAGCCACCCAGTTGCCCCTGGATAAGCAAACTCTTGATCAGTGATACTTTTAAGGAAAGATCTTGATCAAAAGGAGGAAATGTGGAATTAAATCATGGAAACCTCATTTAAAATGAAGTTAGGAGGCCAGAAAAGGGAGCTCTCAGACCCGCTAACTTGTCTTCAATTGCAGACCCCAAAAGAAAGAAGCATACATTGCATTTTTTAATAGGAAGAAGCCTACTTTACCACCCTGGAAGGAGGAAGGAAGAATTTTTCTCCTGACCCAACCACAGCCCAGCTGATGAGAAGCCATCACAATTCAGCTAATGAGAAACTGTTACCACCTGAACTCTAACTTTCCTCCAATTGGCTTTCTTTCAAAGCTGTCCCAACGTACCCCTTTTTCTCTGTAAAATAACCTTCCTCTCCTTTGATATCTGGGTTTGCCTGATTTTGCCATAGCGTGTGTGTCCTGAATTGCAATTCTTTTGCCATTCCCAGATAAACCCGATTTGCTGGTAAAATCACTGGCTGTTGTATTTTAAAGAGTGACAACACAAAGATGAAACTAAACCACGATGGTTGTATCTAACCACTGAAAGAAGCATTCAGTAATAAATTTTAGGTGAAAAGGGGTTGGGGCTCACAATAATAGAAATAATTTAGAGATATGTTTGACATTTTCAGGTATATCCTTCTAGCTTATAAATACACACACACACATACCCCTACCCCCCATGTATATACACACACATGCACATTTGTTTGACCAATAAATATTAACAGAAGGAAATTTATAATATATATAACTCAGCGGTGTTAATAAGAAAAGGCTCTTAAATTCATATTGGATTATTACAACTGTAAAAAAAATTACTGCAGAAAACCTTCATTATAAAGGAATGCATCTACTCCACATTACACTGTAAAAATAAAATCATTTAGCAAACTCAAATTGCTACTAGAATCCTGAATTAAAAAAAAAAAAGGCCTGTCGTTTTGGGATTCCCACTCATCATTCTGATGGATCTAGTCTTTTGCGACTCCTGCATGATACAAAGTGAGCTGGATGTGTTTAAGATCTGAAAACCATTAGAACTAATTAAGATGAAGTTGGTTTTGTTCTTCAACTTCCTGTAAAAATGCTCAACAGGAAAGTTGATGCTCACAGCAAACCACAGCCATCCTGTTTCTTCAGCACAATCTTTTCACAGCTGCACTTGCCGGTAGTTTCTCTTTTACGATGCAACACAGTGAGTGCAACATCTCTGCGCCCCGCCCCCTACCCCCACCCCGTCATATTTGGCCAGCTTAGAAACTCTTAATGCCTTTGCATGAAGTTTGCTTCTATTATTGTTATTACTCTTCCTCTCCTCAGGCCCAGGCTCGGAGGGCTGAAGGCAATGAGGCAATCGCTAAGAGGAGGAAAAATAAGACTGTTCAACCCAAGAGGAAGCAAAAGGTGGAGAAGCGAAACAAGCTTTCCTTTGTAAGCAAAGCAGCAGCCTCGCCCGCCCAGTTAGTTGCCGCTTAATTTTCAAGCTCTCTGTCCATGGAACCCCTCATTTCTCAAAATATACTTGCTCTTTTCTTGATTATCCTTTAAGTCAATAACTGAAGTGAATCCTCATGCTAGTTGTCTTCTCAATGGTAAGGCTTTGTGTCTTGCTGTATTTACACAGTCTGCAGTTATTTCAGAAATACCTCTTTTAGAGTTCTTTTAGATAAACAGTTGGTTAATTGGGGGAGCAGTGGGAAAAGCATTTTTCAGAGAAGACATTTTGAAACATCTGCAATGTCATTACAATTCGTAGCACACTCGTTCACAATTTTACTGTAAGGGTAACGGTTGGGAAATCAAGGTTGTGAAGTAGAATGATTTTTTAAAATCTGCTGTTACACTTGTTTAATTTAAAACTCAATGCAAATTTATAGGGGCACCTGGGTGGCTCAGTTGAGCATCTGATGCTTGATTTCGGCTCAGGCCCTGATCTCAGAATCCAGAGACTGAGCCCCACGAGCCCAGCAGGGAGTTTCCTGGAGATCTTCTCCCTCTCCCTCTGCTCCTCCCCCTGCTTGTGCTTTCTCTAAAATGAATAAAATATTTTAAAAAACAAATTTACTGCAAATTAATACACATCCAAACCCTTTTAAAAGTGAGACA